>PVKS010000800.1:0-149717 GCA_004027875.1 Aplodontia rufa | reverse complement strand
TACAAAATCCATATGGACAAAAGAAAATGAGTAAGGATGCTCAAGAGTGCTAAAGCATATCATCACAGACTGATGGCAAATTGAAGATTAGTGTAGGTGTGAAAGCACAATGTGGTGTGTGGGTTGCCCAAGGGCTCAGCAAGCACAGGGAGCATAGGGACAAGATTCTTTTCCACAGAAAGTGGGCAGTTAACTGCCTGACTCTGTAGCTTGCTTATGAGTATTTAGGAGACTGGTTCATAAATAAGGGAAAAGGGTATTTAATGTTATGAGATGGCTGCTGATTAGTGCTTTGGAAGTGGTTTTAGTGATGAAAGTAAATATAACTTAACATCTAGTATGTGGCAAGTGGTGAATCTGAGAACAGAAAATTTCCTTTCTGCTAGTTTCATATTGAAGAGACACATTTTTATAGCATTAAATAGAAATAAGGCTCTCTGTGTAGAAATGTGAATAGAAAAAAGATTGTTGGCCTATTTCATGAAAGGAAGATTCCAGAAGTGACATCAAAATGATTCTCAAGGTAATAAGTCAAAGAACTTAGAATTTAGATAAAGGGAAAATTAAAGAGAAATGGGTCCTGGGTCTAGGAGATGGTAGGTACTGATTCTGTCCCCTTTCATCTTCTGTTGCTTGTTGTGGGATGTGAAATCTCTTTCATATGTTTTAGGCTCCTCCTCATGGCAGATCTTACTCTCCTTTAGAAACATTTTTTTCTACTAAGCTAGCAATTCTTTTCTTTTTTTTTTTTTAAACTGGAAAAGATTTAATCCAGGGGCACTTTACCATTGTGCTACATCACCAGACCTCCTCCTCCTCCTCCTTCTTCTTCTTTCTTTTATGACACTAATTCACTGAGGCTGGCCCTGAACTTGGCAGTCCTCCTGACTCAGCCTCCAGAGACCCTGGGCTCACTGGTGTGTGCCACCACACAGGCCTAAGCTAGCAATACTTAAATAATCTCATTAATTCAATGATTGGATACAGACTGTGGATATTCTCACTATCCCAAAAGAACTGGGTATTTTATGCAAAATATTGAAAGCAATTTTTACAGATTCATAAGGTGTACCTTTGCCGCAAACACTTGTCTAAATGTCTGCTCCAGACAGTTAACCCACTTAGGTCCGAATCATTCACTTTTGTTTCTCCATTGGGCAGCCCAGTGTCTGCACACTATGTTTTATTAACGTCTTATCGAGGGTACAAAACAAGTCAGAATTGCCCACCAAGACTCTGCTAGTCTTGTATCTTTCATGTATCATGTGTTATTGCTAAGCTTTAAAATATTTGTATCGTATCTATCTATATAGTTAATTTAATTCATGAGATGAACATATTTGAATGTTGATTTTGGGAGTTAGCCTGTAGTGCCAAAACTGCCAGGACGTTGATTCCTTTGTTCTGGCAAAGTAATATTACATTTAGCATACTTTCTTCCCTCCTCTTGGGGTTCATCGATTTCCTTTCGTTTTTGAAGGCACTTTGTTTTATCTCCAGCATTCTTCCACTTCCAACTGTTACTTTTCCACAGAGTTTGCTTTTCTTTTCATTAAATCTGTGTGGAGATATTGAAAAATGTTTTATTTATATAGAATCAAATATTAACATCTTTGAATATCATCTCAGCCCAAAATAGTCCTTCCTTCAATTTCACTATATTTTTGGTTTGTTTGTTGTTGATCTATGCTATCCTTTACAATAGATAATAGTATTTTTAGAGTAGAAGTAATTTTTAAATATGTTGTGGATGGGGGGTGGAGTGGTGACTCAGTGGTATGGCACTTGCCTGGCAAGCATTAGGACCCAGGTTGAAACCCCAGCACCACATATGCAACTGTCAGAACAACAAAAATAATATGAAAAACTAAAGTTGATTCTTTTCCTCTCTCTCTCTCTTTCATATCAAGAACCATGAGAAAATGTAACATGTGCTCAGTTTTCGTAAATCATATTTCTACTAATTTTGACTAATGGATCATTTGAAATACAAATAAAGGAGGAATGATATTTTTTCAAGTCATTATTTGTTAATCAAGAGTCCCTCATCAACACAATATATTTTTCCTTTCAATTAGCATGCTTCTGTTTAACAAAAATTAGGGAGGAAAGTTTCAAATATAAACATACATGTATAATAAATCCATGTGGCCTTCATTGAGGTTCAGTAATCACCTACCCGTGGCCAATTGCCATTCTTTTACATATCAGAGACCAAATCTTCCTAAGGATACTTAAGAGCAAATTCAATGCATCATATTGAGTCATAACTGGAACCAAATACTTTTTCACTTTAATCCACATCCGTCCTTTTTCCTCTACCCTAGCCTGCTCAGACAAAAGCAAAAAAATAAAAATAAAAATAAAATACAAAAACAAAAAACCCAAACAAAAACTGCTGTCTCTGCGCCTCTTTTTGTTCTTACTTTTAGTTGCTGCTCTGATGGATTGACTCTGCCTGAAGAAAGACCATTAAATATCAGTGCTATCTTCAACCAGCTAAAAGGATGGAGACTGACAAGCAGTGACTCCTGCCCTGGCCCCCTTTGCTGTCACCCATACTTCATAATGGCTGTGGGTGAGGCCCTGGTGCATGTGAAGAACGCTTTCCTCCTGTTCAGGCTGTTGGTGTGTCTGTCCCTTTCTGGTTGGCCCCTGACTGGGCACTCTCAATACCACCACACCCCAGAAGTAGTGATACCCTTGAAGGTAACTGACACTGGCAAAGAAATAAGGACTCCAGGTTGGCTGTCCTATAGCCTGAACTTTGGGGGTCAGAGGCACATTGTCCACATGAAGGCCAAGAAGTTTTTGGTGTCCAAAAACCTCCCCGTATTCACCTACACTGACCAGGGTACTCTGATTGAGGACCAGCCTTTTGTCCAGGATGACTGCTACTATCAAGGCTATGTGGAAGGAGACACAAAATCCCTTGTTGCCCTTAACACTTGTTTTGGGAGCTTTCAAGGAATGTTACAGATAAATGGCATTGCTTATGATATCAAGCCAAAAGTGCTTTCTACCACATTTGAACATTTGGTATATAAACTTGAGAGTGAGGAGGTACAATCCCAACCCAGATGTGGATTAACAGAAGAAGAAATTTCACAGCAATTGAAGCTTGAAAGGATTGTTAATCCTACTCTGATGCAAAGTTCCTTTGAGGTTGATTGGGTCCACCAATGGTTTCTTGAACTGGCAATTGTGGTAGACCATGGACGATTTGTTTTTCGGGGACAAAATATCTCAAATGTGCAGCTGGAGGTAATCATGGCTATCAATTTAGTAGATACCTTTTATGAAGTAGTGGGTCTTAATGTGATCCTCACTGGACTTGAGATTTGGAATAAAGGAAACCCCTATAAAGCAGATACCACACGTAAAATGATGTATGGATTTTGCACTTGGAAAGAGCAGAGCTTTAATTCTCGCGTGAAACATGATGCTGCACATATTATCATAAAACAAGATATTTGTAATGAAAAGCCTTTTACATCTTATTATAAAGGAATATGTAACATAAAAAAAAATTGTGGATTGGAGTGTATTTTACATGACGAACTGCTTCCATTGGCCACTGCTGTGGCACATGAGCTGGGTCATAATTTGTGGATGCCAGACGATGATGTCACAACTTGTGTGTGTGGGAGACCCAAATGCATCATGAATAAGGACGTTAGGGCTGCAGAGGTATTCAGCAACTGCAGTATTGCTGCATTTTTTAACATCATTAACAATAGCACTTGTCTGCACGTGGCACCATATTCAGAGGACATCTTCAGAAAGGAGCGCTGTGGGAATGGTGTGCTTGAAACAGGGGAGCAGTGTGATTGTGGCTCCACAAAATTGTGTGCCAAAGATCCATGTTGTTTGCAAAACTGCACTCTGAAACCTGGGGCTGACTGTGCTTTGGGACTTTGTTGCAAAAACTGCAAGTTCAGGCCATCAGGCACAGTGTGTAGAGAAAAGGACAATGAGTGTGATCTGCCAGAGTGGTGCAATGGCACTTCGCCTACGTGTCCAGATGATGTGTATGTGGAGGATGGGACCTTTTGCATGTTTGGTGGCATCTGCTATGGAAGGAGATGTAATAGCCATAATGGGCAGTGTAAGGAAATTTTCGGCAGTGAATCCAAGAGTGCAAATCAGAGTTGTTACATGGACATTAACACCCGAGGTAACCGTTTTGGTCACTGCGGAATAACAAATGGTACCTATGTACCATGTAAGGCCTCAGATGTCTTGTGCGGGCGAATTCAGTGTGAGAATGTGAAGAAAATACCCTTATTGAAAGATCACACTACTATACATTGGACTCAAGTCAAAGGGTTCATCTGCTGGGGAACAGACTACCATTTTGGCATGAACACATCTGATATCGGTGATGTGAAAGATGGTACAGAGTGTGGAACAAAATACATGTGTCTCAAAAGGAAGTGTATCCGTAAGCCTGTTTGGAAACATGCTTGCTTGCCTAACACCTGCAATAGGAGAGGTATCTGCAATAATAAACATCACTGCCATTGCGAGGAAGACTGGGCCCCACCACACTGCCTGAAGGCAGGCGATGGAGGTAGTGTCGACAGTGGCCCTCCCCCTAAGAGAAGAAATCAACGGTGGACTTACCTGCTAATACTGATAACTATTCTTCCTTCACTTTTGCTTTGCATTTGCTTTATCATCTTTTTTATAAAGAAGGAAATATGCGATGAGTCAATTGAGGAAGAAGCACCCGATGTTAAAACATTACCTGTGGAAAAGGAAAACATTGAAATTTCACCTGGGAAAGAAAAGTCAAGTGTTCGATTTTTGAGTGCAAAAATGAAGCCAAGTTTTCAAATTTCAACTAAGAAACAAAAGCAAAGATCTCGACAGTCAACTAAAAAAGAAAAAAGTTTTCGAACTTTATCTGTGAAAGAAAAGCCAAATGTTCAAATTCCAACAATGACAGAAAATCAAGATGTAAAAACTGCAAGTGTGAAAGAAGAGCGAACGGTTGAAATATCACCTGAGAATTAACAGCAAAAGCTAACAATTCCAGAAAATAAAGGCAATCCTAATGAAAGTTCCCAAGTATTAATTTTTATTGTTCTGGGAGTGGAAATATTATGGTGTTTATCAGAGACCAATGACAGAAAATACCAGAGATCCATTATATTTCAAGATCGTAAATATTAACCCATAAATAAAGGTAATTGCTACCGTATTACTACTTTCTAAAATTTTAAGAAATCTTAGGACTGGGGAGGTGGCTCAGTGGTAGAGAGCTTACTTGGCATGCAAGAGGACCCGGGTTTGATCCCCAGCACCACATACACAACTAAATGGAAAAGAAACAAAAACCACATGAAAAAATAAAAATAAATTCACTCTCTCGCTCTAAGAAGAAAACAAAAAAATGAAAAGAAATTTTAGTGATTTGCTTTTCATTGAAGTAATCTCTTCAGGTTTACTTAGCAAAAAACAGTTCATAGATATCTGTGTGTATCTATATATTTGTATGTATGTGCATATTTTAATTTATTATCTTACAATCCAAGCCACCTTCCCCTTTAAACTTTGCTTAGTTACATAGAGACAGGAACCCCACAAATCTCATTTCTTCTTTGAGCCCCCTACTGTTAGTTTTCACCAATAGCAGAGCAAGAGAGGGACTGGAAACTTGGGGGGATTTTTTGAGAGCTGTTTGTGTCAATGTCACCTACTCTGTAACAACTTTCACCTTGGCAGCAACTATAGTTTTAAGTCTCCACATTATTACTGTTAATAGAAAAATCTTTAGACAAATTAATTAAATATAGCAAAGTCTATTAGAGCAAAGAACAACACATATAGTGTGCATCACTCAGAACCAGAAAGGCTCAAAGCTCACCCAGCACATATGCATGTAATGATATGAGGGGTGATGTGATATATGCCTTATACAGACACACTTTAACAATTTGGCAGCTTTTGGTTGGTTGGGTCTTGGTTGCTGTGATTAGGTGCTATTCAGGTATTTGCTACAAGAATATATTCTTGGGGCTGGAATTTTGTCTCGGCAGTTACAGCTCTTGCCTGGCATGTGCAAGTACACAGGTTCAAGCTCCAGCACCCACGCACACAGAGCAACAAAAGCCATGTGAAAAACTCCATAAAACATTGATTCTGTCTGTCTCTCTCTCTCTCTCTTTCTCTCTCTCACTATCCTTTTTTTTTTAAAAAAAAGAATATACTCTTGAATTAGGTTGCAGATTGCTTATATGTTAACTTAGATTGTTGTCTGCTACATAGGGATTCAAATTAATGGAGGTAGCTTTAGGTCAAATTTAATGCAACTCTATACATTTAGTACAGTTATTCTTCCTATTAAGCAGCCTAACTTTCCATGTGCTACTTATAGTCAAGCATAGTCTAAAATTATTAAATGGAAAAAGTCCAGAAAATAACATGAGTTCAAACTTACTTTTTGTCCTAAACAGTAGAGGGAGATTTCTCATCACCCTTCTCTGCCTTTCCTGAGATGAGAATTATCCTCTTGTCTGGTGTATCCATGCCATATAAGCAACCTGCATGTTAGTCTCTCAGTAGCCTTTTTGGTTATGAGAATGACAATCATGATATTACAGTATTGGTATTCAATTAACCCTCCTTTTGATAATTGTTTAATAAAATATTTTGAAAAAGAGAAGTATGAAGGGAGAGACATCAAGACTACATTCACATAATGTTTATTATAGTATATTGTTGTAATTTTTCTATTCCATCATTGGTTACTGTTAATATTTTATGTGACCTAACTTATTAATTAAATATTAACTTAGGCACATACAATTTATTCTTTATTACTTTTTTCCACATCTTTTCTACTTTGGTGTATTTGAGAGTAATTTATGATTCCATTATATTTGTTATATCAGTTATGCTTCGATATTTTTAAATTTGAATGATTATATGACTTTGCAATACATATTACTTAGTAGTGAAAGTATACCTTCAAATAGTACTCTATTCTCAAGTTGGGTGAGTGTCTTACAACAGTGTTTAATATCCTCTCCTCTGTCTCTTCTTCTTTTTTTTTTTAGGAAAGAGGAACAGAGAGAGAGAGAAACAACTTTAGTTTTTCGTGTGGCCTTTGTTGCTGCAACAGTCAGTTGTGTACGTGGTACTGGGGTTCGAACCAGGGTCCTGGTGCATGCTAGGCAAGCGCCTTAACCGCTGAGCCACTGCTCCAGCCCCCCTCTGTCTCTTGTAATGTTGTTTTCATTGCATTACCTATCTATATTCTCTAATCGCCCAATATATTGTTGTTGTTGTTTTACCCAAACAACTAACTGCTAAATAAATTAAGAAAAAAATACAAGATTTTGTTTTACTTGCAATTATTCCTTCTTTTTTGTTCTTCTTTATTCAAAGGAGATCCAAGATTCTGACTTATATAATTTTCTTTTTTCCCCAAGGTTAATTATTACTTACTTGCATATCAAATCTGTTGTCCACAAATGTCCTCCATTTTGTTTAAAGAGAGCTATCATTTCTTTTTAATTTTTTAAAGATAAATTTGTGAGCATAGAATAATAGGTTAGTGAGGTTTGGTTTTTCTCTCAACACTTGGAAAATTTGACTCTTCTATCATGATTTAAACATTACTTCAGAAAAGAAGTTGACTGCTATTCTTTTAATTAGTACAATTTCATGCATCTCATCTAGTAACTTCCTTTCAGATTTTCTATTTGACTTTTTTCCTCCAATTTGAATATAATATCCCTATGTGGGATGTGTGTATGTGTGTGTGTGTGTGTGTGTGATAATAAACTAGTTTTCTGAACTTCTTGGTCTGAATGCATTCTGTCATTAATTTTGGCTGATCCTTGGTTGTTGTTTGTTCTCTTGTTCTTTTCCTCTAGTGTTTCCATTGCACATACCCTCCTGTCTGGTTATTGTCCTAAAGTTCCTGAGTATTTTTTTACATTTAGTTCTTTTGTGCTTTTTGTTTTTGTTCTCTCTTGGAAAATTCTATAGACCTATCTTCAAATTCACTTATTCATTTCTCAGTGACTTTAAGTTTTAAGTTTGTTAGTGTACTTGGGTTTTATGAAGAATTTGTCTACTTTCCTGAAACATAGTTTTTGTCTCTACATTCTGGGTGAGTTGATGTAGAGACAGGTTTCTTTTTCAGAGTTGAGGAAGCTTTACAGAATTCACCTTTAAAATGTTCTAGAGCTGAGTACTTTTTGTAGAAAAATTGTTCACAATGAACCTAATATAGGACTGTTTGTTTTCTGTTTCATCTTGGGTCACTTTTTCATAGTATTATAAAATAAATTTACTTTTACACTTAAGTTATCATAAGTTATCATTAGTCTGTCATACAGTTATTTATAGTATTTCCTTGATAACCATAAGTATGTAAAGAACCTACAGATAATCTCTTTTCTATTCATAATAATGAAACTTGCACTCACAAACCGTTTAAAAAAAGTTTACCAATTTTCCAGCAATTGGAAGAATAAACATTTTTCTGTTCAATTTTTCATTTTACTACAGCTTTAAATATCCATTAACTTCCATTGTGTTTATTTTTCACCAATGGATTATTCAGAATTTTTTAATGATAGATTTTAGGGTTTATAATATCACATCATTATTTTACATTTAATTTCACTATTATTAATATATTTTACCAGTATGATTGTAGCATTTTGAAAAGAATTTAGGCATTTAATTTTTTTTTCATATGGCCTCTGTGGGCATGAACCATGTACATGGACTTTATGGCATTTGCTAACTCTATTTTTCTGCAAATATCAATTGGTTATACTGAACAATAATTGTCTTACAATTAAAAATATTTTAAATACCTAATCTATGTATTATTCTATTCTATTGATGTGCCATATTTTGGTTATCCCATTATCAGTTAATAAATAATGCATTTTTTCCCAGATTTTCCCTATTACACATAATGTCTTCATTATTATCAAGTAGAAATCCTTGTGTGGACCTATGTTTTTATTTTTTCTAGACCATATGGCCATATGCAGATAGTTTACAAGCACTGACAACACTACAATATATTCCATTTCCCCAAACAATATATATTAGTTTGTTTCTTCACATCCTCACCAAAACTCAGTTTTGTTTTTTATTATAATAACTTCTAGTACATAATTAGTGTTATGTCTTTATGGTTTAAATTTGCATTGCTTAATGATTAACAATGATGAGATCCTTTCTATGCACTTATAGGGCATTCATATATCTTCTTTACATGTGTGGACAAATCTTTTCTCTACATTAATTGGATTTTTATGTTACTGACAACCTATAAGAATATGTTACTTTTCTGAATAGAAGTCCTTTCCAGATATATCACTTGCAAATATTTTCTGTTATTCTGTAAGTTTTCTCTTTTTAATAGTTTCTTTTAAAGCACAAAGTCATTCATATTGATGAGTCCCAATTTGTTATTTTGAGTTTTATGAATTGCATATAAGATTATTTCACTGTTAAAGCTCACACATTCCATTGATACTCCTAGAGGAGAGACGGTATACTCAGAAGACACAAAAATTAAAATTGATGAATAAATAAATTTCAAAAGAAGAAAACAATGAATTGAAATAGATTAATAGCTAAAAAAGTAAGTGGTAAAGAACCACTGCTCATATTAGGTAGAAGTCACTGCAAAATTAAGATAGTTCTTCCTACAACAATAACTAAAACCAAGGGACTGAAGAGCTGGCTCAGCGGTTCAGGCTTTGAATATCCATTGTTCAAAGAATGAAGTTTCAAAACAGAGTATTTACTGTGTTTAAAAGGAATTTCTGAGGGCTAGAGCAGTGGCTCAGTACTTCTGGTGCTTGCCTGGCATGCACAAGTAGGTGGGTTCAAATGCCAGCACCCCATACACATCTAAGTGTTAAAGCAACAAAAATCAGATGAAAAACTAAATGAAAGTGATCCTCTCTTTCTCTCTCTTATTATCCCTCTGTCTCTTAAAAAATAACTAAAACAAAGCAAATGTATAAATACTAAAATTTCCTCCAAATTAACAATTTGTAAGCTAAATTACAGACTGTGGGTATCATCAGGAATTAATAATACTACATTGGGTATGGATGTTAATATTGGATTAGTCATCTGTCTTGGGATAGATCACATATTCATACATATGAATTAATAGGCTTGGAAAGAATGCTGTGGTTAAATTCCTTCTTACATATATCTATTAAAGAATGCTATATTGCTAAATGTGTTAGCTAGCTTTTTGTCACTGTGACCAAAATATCCAATAGGAACAACTTAGAAGAGCAAAAGGTTATTGAGTCTTTCATGATTTCAAAGGTTTGGTGCATGGTCTACCTACTCCAGTGCTCTAGGCCCAAAGTGAGGCAGACCATCATGGTGGAAAGGTATGGAAGAAGAGTGCAGTTTATTTCATAGCAGCCAGGAGACAGAAGGGGAGAAGAGCCAAAAGGAAAATGCACCTGTCCCAGGCACACTTCCAATGATCCACCTCCTCCAGCTATGCTCCACCTGCCTATAGTTACCACCCAGACAGTCTAAGCAAAGTAGGATGGACCAGTTAGATTACAGCTCTCATAATGAAATAATTTCACCTCTGAATATTCCTGTACTCTCAGGAAATTTGGGGGGATACCTCATGTCCAAACTACAACACCACCTAATATTTTAAAAGTTATTCTCTTTTTACTTTAATCTTTTGTCATTTTATAATAATTTTGTACATCACTACATTCTTTGTATTTTCCATTTCATTTGTATATATATATATGTATCTTATATTTAATCTCATGAAATATTATAATAAATATTTATTGGTAAAATTGGAAAAAGTGAAAGAAAATAAAGCTAGTTTGCCAAAACATATTGTGAAGGACAGCAGTTCAGACATCTCTTCTAAAATGTGACATTGGAAATATTTTCAATAATATAGCCAAATTACCTTGTTTATCCTGGATATCTCTGCTATGTTGTATAAGCACAACCCCAGAAATAAAGTATAAAGTTGTATAACATGGTAATGCCTTTGAACTAGATGTGTCAAATCCCCAGCTCATCAAACCATGACCTGCTAATCAAGAAAGAAGGAAAAAGCATCCCTATGTCTGACTTAGAAAAGCTTATATTTTGTGCTTTGTGGGAGAAATATGTACCTTACTTATTATTTTTTTAATCTAAAGAAAGAGGGACAGTGAGAGAGAGGGAGAGAAATAGAATCAACTTTATTCAGTCTTTCACATGGCCTTTGTTGCTCCAACACTTCATCATGTACATGGTGCTGGGGTTTGAACTCGCATCCCTGCACATGATAGGCAGGCACTGTACCTGCTGAGCCACTGCTCCAGCCCTGTACCTTACTTATTGATTGTTCTGTTGTCATCTGTATTGGTCCACTTCCCTCCCTTTTCAACTCTCTGCCACAGAAACTCAATGCTGTGCTAATTGAGCTTTTTATAAAGGCATTTTCCCTCTGACATTTCCTACTTAGATACAGTCAGTTCTTCCCTACTTGGTCTGGATGAAGTGAAGGATGTGTGTGGGCATCTAGCCTCCTGCTGCTGCTCAGCTCTGGTCTCTAAGCAGCCATCAGCCTTCCCCCATCCCCTCCTTTGGATTTTACTCCTACATTTACCCAGAGGCTTCCCCCTACCCTCCCGTTGATCCTCAGTGAGGACTCATTCTTCAAGGGATATCCTCTCAACGTTAAGCACAGCTCTTCTCCTCCATGAAGTTTCCTGCATCCACAGTCTTTTGCTTCCTTAACATCTGTATACATTTCTTTTTGTAAAAACTTTGATCTCATTAATGTATACTTAATGTATTTTGGATGTATTATAATTTTTCACTCCAAATCTCTAAAGAAATCATTTACATTTTTTGGTATGTAAGTTCCAACGAGGAAAATACCATATATAAATTCTCCAAAACCCTATTTTTAAAAGGGGGTGATGGAAATTCGATTGACGTAGACTCCCTCCATTCTTAGGAACACAGCTTGCACTTAGTGTATTAGGTGCTCTGCACATAACGGTCATGGGACTGCCGACAGTATTAAAGACCATAGACAATACTTACTTGTGTTATCCACTATATGGAGCATGATTTGTGTGTTAGCTGGTGATTTTAACAAGATGAGAATTACCAGTTAATATGCAGATGAAGACACTGCTGCATGAAAACAGGTAATTAGTTCAGAAAATTTGATTGTAGATTACATTCTTTGCACACTTTCAGATCTCTATAAAGGACACTTCCAATTTAATTATTTAACCTCTATATGTAAACTGTTTTGAAAATGAATTGCACATTTTCCACAATTATTCTTTTCATGTATGTAACATAACATTTAACAATCAGTGGAACCAAATATGAAAGACTGATTCATTCTCTCATGTTAATAAAGCTATTTCCTTTTCTCATACATATATACACAGAAATCATATTTCAGCTCTTTTCTCTTTTAGTACAATAATAATAAATAAATTATAACAGAAAGCTTTCATGTATGATAACTGAATTATGCATTTTTGCGATAGGGAGGACAATCTTCCTGAATCTTCTCAACAATCAGTTCCACAGAAAGAAACAGCAAGTTACCATAATGGCTGGAGCTGAAACAGCCAAGGTTTGGCTTAAAGATCTTTGTCAAGAAACCCAGACACAAGTAAACAGGACCCTCTGCCTGCTAAGCTCTCCATATAGGCTTGTTAGAGATGGCCATTGGAGGGCAAGTCCAGGCAGGCTGTGCTCAGACAGGAAAGACACATAATCATCAACTTTAGGTGATAATATATGCAGGATTTTTATATAAAATCTGGGCTCCCCTTTCACCATGGGTTGTGTTTTCTGTTTTGTTTTGTGAAAGAAGAGCATTTTTATAGTTTTTTTTTCCCTTCCTTTAAATCCACTGCACTTTAAACAGTTTACAAACTGAAGACAAAATAATTTCAATCAAGTCTCCTACATGAGAAGAACAAAACACAACAGAATTATCAGAGTCCTTTTTCCTCTTCTCAGGCAGTGTGAAAAAATTCCAAGGTATGGGGCAGGGGAAATGAAGAAATAAAAATTAACAAATGCAATGAAGTGAAGGAGGGTACTTCAAGATCAGAAGAAAGAAATTAGTTACACTTTTTCTTCTACTCTTTCAGCCTTATAAATTTGGATAAATATGAAGCATGAAAGAAACATTCTCTTAAATTAAAGGAATGATTTTTAACATATAGAAAAAGGAATGAGAACATCTCATATTTTGAACATGTTTATATTAGTATATTATAGTTATAGAAAGCTAGTAGGAGTCAACATTGCAGATATTTTGTCTTTTGCCTGCATTTTATCTAGACACATTTTGTACTAAGAAAATTGTAAAGGGTTGAGTCTTCTATTTGGGAAGCCAAAATATACTGCTCTGAGGTTCTGTATACACTGGCCAGAAACGTTCATGCAAATCTCAAGCCAGAGTTACCTTTTCTTCATTTTTTTTTTTTTACTGGACAGGGATGCTTACACTAATCATCTAATTCTGGAAAATGCACAGTAATGTGTGTGTGTATGAATATATACACACACACACATACATTTATATCTGTTATGGGGAGAGAAACTGAAAATCACTAGTTATACCAAGAACCAGGAGGAACTAAAATGAAATGAAAAAGAACACTGAATAGAAGCCAATCCTAAGAGGTCAGTTTTAGAAATATGTTACAAAAAAATTTAAGCAGCACCATTAAAATGATTAAACAAGCAATTGCCATCATGCTTGAAGCAAGAAATCATTTCAGCAAAGAAATAGACTCAAAAAATATAGAATCAAAGAGCAAGATGTAGTTTTCAGAACTGAAAAATACACCACCAAAAAGAAAGCATAGAAAACAACCCCTCAGTTCTCAGGTCCATTATAGAGTAATGAAAACAGAAGTAAAAATATCTCAGTGAAAGGCAGCTGGTTCCTGAGATATTGGTACTGGGAATCTTCAATTATAGAAATCTAATAGTCACATCAAAGACCCTGTTGTGGTATTGATGATCTTGATCTTCCACAAATAAGTTATAATTAAAAATTGCTGTACAGCCCTTGTGATCAATGAAGGAGTACACATTAAAGACATCCATTGTTCAAAGACTGAAGTTTCAAGACAGAGAATTAACTGTATTTAAAAGGTACTTCTGGAGGCTGGAGCGGTGGCTCAGCAGTTACAGTGCTTGCCTGGCATGTGCGAGAACCCGGGTTCAAACCCAGCACCACATACACGACTAAGCGTCAGAAAACAAGACCCAGATGAAAAAATAAAGTTGAATCTCTCTTTCTCTCTTAAAAGAAAGGTACTTCTGTTTAGGCTATGGAACTATGCAGTTTAAACATTAGCTTCAAACCCATCATTTGGGGAGTCACCAGAAACCAGGTATGTCCTATTTTGATGAACATCAGCCACATACTTCTTTATTGAACTTTAACATTTATAACAAGGAGCAGCTTCAAACATGCACAAAACATTACATAGAAAGCAAAGAGAGTCCCACACTAAAATCATCAAGAAGATAGTGCATCCTGACTCTGCAGTACATGAGAGTACATTCATCCAGACCAAAGTGTCACAGTCTAGTAATAAAAAAGCCTAATAATTATAGCTGCTGATATATTTAAATATTCACTGTGTCAGACATTGTTACAAGTACTTCTTAATAGCATCCTATGTGATATGCACTGTTCTCATCCCTCTTTCATAGATGAGGATGCTGAGAGACAGAGAGTGTGATAAACTTCCCCAAAGCACTTAGGAGCCTGTAATCAAACCTAGGCATTCTCTCCATAGAGTGTGATTACAACCACATGAATTTTGAAAGAGAATGCCTTTCAAAATTCATGACATTTCATCAGAATGAAGTTCAGAGCTGTCACAACAATTAAAAATCACCTGTTATTACGTAAACTTATTTACACAGAAGCTAATGCAGCACAGAAATCATATAGTTGTCAGATGACACAGGACACGTTGCAATTTTTAGAATAGTGCAATCAAGATCAGTGCAAGAAAGAAGAAAGATTTTATTCCTTTCTGAAACAAAAATAAGCTAGCAATAACGTAATGACAATAGAGAATCTATGATCCTCCAAGTGACTTCCATGCCACGCTAGTCCTTAAAAACTAAAAAATAACATTATTCCCATAAGACTTTCTTACTCCTGGCTAAATAGACAGGGTGCTGAAACCCAGAACATAGGCAGAAAATCTATAGTATAACATTTCATTTCTTTCTTTTTTAATTGGTTCTTTTTAGTGATACACAAATTTAGGATTCAGTTTGAAAGTTACAAGAGCATAGATTATAATTTGTTATAATTTGATCTCCAGTACCTCCCCTCTCCCTCTTAACCTCCTCCCTCTCCTTTCTTACTTTCTTTGTTTACTTGTCTTCTTCTTTTTGGTACCAAGGTTTGAACTCAGGAGCACTAAACCACTGAACCACACCCCCAGACTAATTTAGATTTTATTTTGAGACAGAGTCTTGCGAAGTGTCTTAGGGACTCACTAAATTGCTGAGGCTGCCTTAGTACTTGTGATCCTCCTGCTTCAGCCTTCCAAGCTGCTGGGATTATAAACAAGTGCCACAACACCTGGCTCTCCCTCTACTTCTTCTGTTTCCTCTAGTCTACTGATCTTTCTGATATTTACTTATAGTTTTATTTTTCGAGTTGTTTTTAGTTAGTATCTTGTGGATATACATGGTTTTTTGTCAGCTTTTCACTGCTACAAATGACCTGATAAGCAATTTTAACAGAGAAAAAGTTTACTTGGGAGCTTATGATTTCAGAGGTCTTAGTCCATAAATGGTTGGCTCCGTTCCTTGGGGCTCAGGTGGACCTGAACATCATGGCCAAAGGCATGGATCCAGGGAGCAGAGAGAAAGACTACATGCCAGATGCAAAATATATATCCCAAAGGCCTATATATCCCAAAATATATATCCCAATAACCTACCTTCTCCAGCCAACCCTACAAGCCTCCAGTTGGATCAATTCACTGATTGACTTAACCCAATCATTTTACCTTTGAGTCTTCCTACAGTATTTTCTCACATATTGAGCTTTTGTGGGACATCTCTCACCCAAACCATAACATTCTAGCCCTGGACCCATGACAATCTCATAATGCAAAATACATTCAGTCCATTTCCAAGAGTTTCCATAGTCTTAACAGTTCCAAGATTGCCCAAAAGTCCAAGTCCAAAGTCTCCTCTGAGTCTCAATGCAAACTAACATAATGAGCTCCTCTAAAATCAAAGCAATTTACAAGTGTACAGTAGATAGAAGTAGAAAGTAAATATTTCCATTAAGAAAAATAGGTGCATAGAAAGAACAATGGGACCAAAGCAAGACCAAAATACAGCTGGGCAAACAATTCCTGCAGTTCCATTTCTGGAACTATAGGAATATGGCATCCAGATGTTTTGTCCAAAGGGCTTGTGTAGCTCCGACCCTATGACCTTACTGGTTGCAGCCCACGTGGCCTCTCCATTGGCTTGTCTCTTCTGTATTCCTGCTGCTTTCCTCGGCCCTTGTTCCATTGTACTGGCCTTTCTTAATCTCAGGCGTCTCCACAACATTTTGGGTTTCTACCTCATAACCCTGCATTGCCCTCTCCAGGGCTGCCCACAGAAACTCTCCAACTCCAACATCCTGCAATCCTGCAGAACCAGCACCACACGGTTGATGCCAAGGTCTGCTACCATCTCAAGCAGTAGCAGAGCCACCAGGGAGCATGGCTGCAGCAGCCTTGGAGTGTCTGGGTGGGTGAAACAACTTTTTAGGCCTCCCTGTGAAAGCAGAGTGCCCAAGTGGTCTCTTCTCAAAGGAATTTTTACTCTTTTGAGCTTGAGTCGGGTGTGGTCTTGCCAGTTGATGAGATGCCCTCAAGCCAGCTTTCTCATCATCTCTAGGCGAAGTCTTTCGTGTTTCTTTAGGGGCCATAATGCCTTTAACAACAGAAACTTCCTTAGCCCCAGTTTTATGCCCATCTTTCAAGTCCAACTTTTAAAAGTCTTTCTGCTCTGCTTTCTGCTCCTTATTAGCACAATAAATTTGGCTGAAAGCCTCCATCTGCCAGCAGTACCCATGTCACTGCCTGAATACTATGTTGCTTAGAAATGTCTTCTGCCAGAGTAAGAAGCCTATTGCCTTTAAAATCAGCCTCACAGAAAGTTGCAGAACACTGGCAAAAATACAGATAACTTTTTAGCTAAAATATAAAAGGAACAGCCTCAAGTTCAATTTCCAATAGAGTCATTCTCCTTTGAACCCTCATGAGCAGTGCTTTTGCTGTCCACAGTCCTATCAGCATTCTGGCCTTCTGACCTCCCACCAGAATCACCCATTAAGGTCCACTTAGAACATTCTAAAGTTTCACCAGCTTGCATTGCTGACATTTTCAAAATTCCTCCCACATTTTCCAGAAAGCTCCAAATGCTTCTGAACTACATGGGGTTAGTCATAGCAATGACCCCACTTCTGGTACCAATTTCTCTTTTAGTCAACTTTTTGCTGCGGTGACTAAATGACCTGACAAGAACAATTTTAACAGAAGAAAAGTTTATTTGAGGGTTCATGGTTTCAGATGAACCCTCCATAGATGGCCAGCTCCATTTCTTGGTGAGCCAGAAGATCATGGCAGAAGGCATGGATCCAGGGAGCACAGTGAGAACTCCACAGCAGATGCACTTTCTCCAGGCACTCTCTACCAGCCTACAATTATCACCCAATGGGATTAATTTGCTGATTGAGTTAAGGCTCTCAAAACCCAATCATTTTACCTTTGAGTCTTCTTGCATACTAAGCTTTTGGGAGATATCTTTCATTCAAACCATATCAACAATGAGAAGATTCACTGTGGAATATTCATATATGTACACAGGTAAGTTAGGCCAGATTCTTTCCTTATCCCATCCCTTCTCCCTCCCCTTCAATTCCTTTTGTTTACTCCACTGATCTTTCTTCTACTTTTATATCTCTTCCCCCTTATTTTGGTTTAGCTTCCACATATCAGAGACTGACTTATTTCACTTAGCATGGTAGTCTCCCGTTCAATCCATTAACAGGCAAATACCATAATGTCATTTTTCTTTATGACTGAGTAATACTCCGAATTTTTCTTCTATCATCATTCAAAAGTGCATTATTTAATCTCCAGGTGTTAGAGTTTTTTCTGTTTTTTCATCTTTCATTGATTTTTTAGTTTCATTCCATTATGATCTGATGGAATACAAGGTATTAACTTTATTTTTTTGTATTTGCTAATGTTTGCTTTGATATATGCAAATATACCAAAATATGGTATATTTTAAAAAAATCTTTGGTGTGCTGCTGAGAATAAAGTGAATTCAGTTTTGATGGATGAAATATTCTATAGATGTTTGTTAGGTCCATACTATTAATTGCATTTTTTAAATTCTGTATAATCTTTACTTAGCTTATGTTTGGGTGCTAATGTCACCCAGTATTATTGTATTGTAGTCTATTCAACTCAATATAGAGAAGGGTGTCTTTGATATATATGGATGCTCTATTGTTTGTAGCATAAATATTTAAGACATATCTTACTGATAAATAATTCCCTTAAGCAGTATGAAGTGATCTTCTTTGCCTCTTATGATAAATATTGGTTGAAGTTCAAGTTATCTGTTATAAGAACAGCAAACTCTGCATTGTATGAATCCTATGTGAATAGTATGCATTTTCCCATCCTTTCAGTTTCAGCCTGTGGATGTCTCTGCCTTGAGTCGAGTCTCTTACAGACCACATGTTATTGGGTCTTGTTTTTAATCCAATCTGGCAATCTATATCTTTTGATTAAGAGTTTAGACCATTTACATTCAATGCTATTATTGAGAGTTTTTTTTCCTGCCACTTTGACTTATTTCTAACAGTTAAATAGGACTTGATTCTACTTTAATTGACTATTCTAGTGCAATTCTTCCATATGCTGCTTGTCAAGTTTTATTTTTTCATTTCTTCTGTATGAAATACTTCATTGAGTATGTTTTGTAGTGAAACCTTTCTGATTATGAATTCTTTAGCTTCTGTTTATTGTGGAAGATTCTTATTTCATCTTCAATTCTGATGCTTAACTTTCTTGGTTGGCAACCATTTTCTTTCAGACTTTGGCACATATAATTCCAAGCCTTACTGGCTTTTAGAGTCTGGGTTGAGAAATCATTTGAAATCTGGATTGGTTTACCTTCAAATGTGGCCAGTCATTTTTCTCATGCAGCTTTTAAAATTCTCTCCTTATTCTGTATGTTTTACCGTTTCATTATAATGTGTCTTGCTGTGGATCTATTTTGATTTTGTATAGTTGGACTCCAATATGCCTCTTTCATTTGAGTTTCCTTGTCTTTCTTGAGGGTTTGAAAAATTTTTATATCATTTCATTGAAAAGATTATTCATCCCTTTAGCTTGTATTTCAGAGCCTTTTTTTACCTTAATGATTTTTCAGTTTGGTGTCTTGATGTTATCCCAGATTTCTTGAATATTCTGGTCATAATTTCTTCATATCTTTTCTTTATGGCCCTCTCATCTTTATTTTCAAGATTATATACTTTGTCTTTGAGGTCTGGAAATCTATCTTTCAAGTGATCTAATCTATTGTGATGCTTCCCATTGAATTTTTTGTTTGGTTTATTGAGTCATTTCAAGGATTTCTATTTAGTTCTTTTTCAGAATCACTTCTCTTTGTTGAAGTGATCTTTCACTTCTTTTATTTTCTCTCTGATTTCACTACTTACATTTTCCTTTATCTCATCAAACATTTAGCAATTAATTTTCTGAATTCCTTCTCTGATATTTCCTCTACTGTGGTGTTGATGGAATCAATTGTTGAAGCATTATGTTTGGATGGTTTGTTCCCTTGAATTTTCTTATTCTTTGTAGTCTACCCATCTGTTGGCATAATTTTTCCTTTTTTTATGTAAGGTACTGTTTTGTGATCTCTTTCTCTTAAGAGCCCTGGTTTGGGTGAACGTTGAGATATTGATATTTTTGGTCAATGTGTGAACTCTACTGATCCCAATGTCAGTAACACGTTAAGAGATACCATTGAACCTTCTTTACTATAATAACTTCAGAGCAGAGCCTTAGAATGTTCAACCTTACGAGAAGCAAATACTTATTGTTACTCTTCCCCATGATTCTACAAATCTGGGTATAAACTTGTAATAAAGTTATCAGTTCTACTTTTATCTCTCTGCCTCTCTTCTATATTGTGAAGAGATTGGGACTTACTGCCTTGTTCTTGTCTACCTTTTTTTTTCTCTTTCTCTCAGTATAATAGATTTCTGAGATTGCCTGAGCAAAAACTCTTTCCTCAAATAAAAATTGCCAGTAGACCCATCCAGACATTTTCTCTTGGGCATCTGGATATTTATTCCCCAGGTTGCCTTGGGGACCAGTATCAGTTATCAAAAAAGTAATAAAGGGAGTTACTTATTATTTTAGTGAAGGGAAAGTGATTTTTCTGGAGAGTTGTATTACTTCCTATTTCTACTGTAATAAATAACCATAAACGTAATGAGCTACAACAACACAAATTCATTATCTTACAGTTCATGAGGTCAGACCAAATGAAGCTCACTGGGCAAAAGCCAAGGTTTTGATAAACTAGTTTCCTCTGGAGACTATAAAGTAAAAATTCATTCTTTATCTTGTACAATCTGTATATAACACCTGAATCCCTTGTCTCATGGCTTCCTTTCAGCACTGGCATCCTTGAACCTCTGCCTTGTCACAGTTTTTCTGGCCCTTGACACTGGGTCCACCGACATAATCCAGGTTAATATCTTTATTTCAAAATACTTGATATAATCACACCTGAAAAGTCTCTTTTAACATTAAACGTATTAATAGTTTTCAGGAATTAAGGCAAGAACTTTTTATGTGTATGTGCGGGGAACATTATCCTGCCTGCTTCAAGTAGAGTGTAATGAGTAAGATTCCATCAATATGCTCTAGCAGAGGGTTTGGAATTCCATCTCTAGCATTTAACAATTGCATTAGTTAGATAAAATATCTCATTCCTCTCTAGCTCTCTTTCCTCCTCTTGAAAAATGGAATCATAATAGAATCAACCTCATATATTTGCAATTATATGAACTAATACACATGTAGGAAACTTAGAACAGTGGTAGGTATCATCACCAAATGTTTTCATTAAGACAAGAAACACATAAAAAGCTGAGAAATGATTGAGTTCTTAAGTTACTCTTGTGTCCTTAAAGCTGCTCTCATTCTCTTCAATACTTACAGAATTTGGTTTATTGTATGTATACTTGCAAAAATTAAATCAAGAATCAATAAAGCAACCTGAAATAATTTTGGCATATTTGTGGCTAATATAAATTTTTCCAAACAATACTGATATTTTCAAAATTACTCCATAGGTCTTTACAAAGAAGCACTTTCTTGAGGTGTGATTGTCTCATAAACATTGTAAATATTTTATGTATTCAACTAGATGGGTTTTGAAATAAGTGTCAACTTATGAAATCTTCACCGCCAATAGGGCCACAGGCATTTCCATCTCCTCCTTTAAGAATATTTTCCTTCCCTTTTTTTATCATTATTATTAATTATTCATGTGTTTTGTGCACATGTATGTATGTAATAAAAATATTAATATAAGATCTATCTTGAAATTTTTTCAAGTAAACAACATATTTTTGTTTCCTATAGGTACTTTGCTACATAGATGACCAGGATTTATATATCTTTCTTATCTGAAACTTTACATACATTGTTCATAGTTGTTTCCATGCACCCTTTTCCCCAGTGCATGGCAGTAACCATTCCACTCTTTGCTTCTATGAGTTTGAGTATTTGAGCTTCCACAGATAAGTGAGTTCCTACAGTATTTGTATTTCTGTGGTAGGCATATTTCATTTATCATAATGTCCTCCAGATCCATCCGTATTTTTGGAAATGTCATAATCCCCTTCTATTTTAAAGATGACTAATATTCTATTGTTATGTGCATACCACATTTTCTGTATCCACTCATACATCAATGGACATACAGGTTGATTTTCTTGTCTTAGCTATTGCAACTAATGCTGCAGTGACTATGATACTTAAGGTATGCGTTTACATTTATGACTGGAGTTCCACTAGTGGGATTGCTGTGTCACATTATAGTTCTGTTTGCAATTTTTGAGTTTCCACAAATTGTTTTCCAATTTACATTCCTACAAACATTGTACCATAGTTCACTTTTCCAAAATCCTAAGACATGTTATCTTATTTTTTTAGTAATACCCATCTCAATATGGATAAGGTGATAATTTTTTGTAGTTTTTATTTGCATTTCCATGATGATTTGTAATATTGAGTATATTTTTACATACCTGTTGGCTATTTATAAACTTTCTCTTGAAGAACATCTACTCAGGCCTACTACATATTGCTCCCTCTCTCTTTAAAAAAAATAAAATATGATAAATAAAAGCTTACATCAATTAAAGAGAAATATTTCAAATGTAAAAACTTAATAATTAATACTTAAGGATCAAGAAAATCCACAATACAGCAAACCCAAAATTAGGAGAGGAGGCCAATAACAAATAACAGACCATAAATAGAGACTGAAAAAGAAAAATTGGAAAGGTAAATAAAATAAAGATTAGTGTTTTGAAAAGATGAAAAAATACAGGTAAATAAATCCAGAGATGTAAAGGAGACATTACAACTGTTGCCAGAGGATATAGAGAATCATTAGAGATAGTTATGAAAAATTAAATGCTAAAAAATTGGAAAACCTAGAAGAAATGAATACGTTTCTGAACATATATAACCTACCAAAATTGAACCATGAAAACAAAGAAAACCTGATCAATAAAAGTATTGAGATTGAATCATTAATAAAAATTCTCCCAAGAATTAAAATCACAGCATTAGATGGTTTATTACTGCATTTTACTGATTTTATAAGAATTAATGCCAATTTTTCTCAAATTATTCCAACAATATTCAATGAGGATAAACCCATCCACATTCATTCTACAAAGCTAACAATACCCTGATACCAAAAATAAATAAGAATACAACAATGAAATAAGAAAACTATGGACCAATAACCTGATTAATATAGACACAAAAATTATCAACAAAATGCTACTAAATAGATATCCATTTAACTCAGGGGTTCTTCTGGGGGAAACAGCAACATGGGGAACCCAAGCTGGGCATCCATGACATGGCATTAGCCCTGGATAACTAAGTATATATACATTTGTTCTTGAATGTTTGATAATGTTTTCCCCTCAATTGTAACTCTATATCCATCTAATAAAAAAAAGAACCCCAGAGCAAACCAAAAAGAGTGTACACCATGATCAAGTTGGATTTATCCCAGTGATGCAAGAACGGTTTCAACAGGCATATCCATTAATATTATCCATCATATCTACATATTGCAGGAGAAGATCCATATGATCATCTCAGTGAATGCAGAAAAACATTTAATAAAATTCCACATCCCTTCATGAAAAAAATACCTCCGAAATTAGGTGTAGAAAG
Organism: Aplodontia rufa; assembly: GCA_004027875.1. NCBI lineage: Eukaryota > Metazoa > Chordata > Mammalia > Rodentia > Aplodontiidae > Aplodontia > Aplodontia rufa. The sequence goes on along the minus strand of PVKS010000800.1, from coordinate 126,144 downwards.
AATATATGTACCTGAACACCATAAACGCTATCTATGGCAAACTCAGTTAAGTCACACTGGATGGGGAAACCCTAAACTCATTTTCTCTAGGTTTGAGAAAAGACAAGGATGACCACTTTTATCACTCTTGCTCAATATAATATATGAAATCTAAGGAAGAATAATGAGATAAGTGAAATAAAGGAAATCCAAAAAGGAAGGGAAAAAGTTCAAATTACCCTATTGACAGATGACATGATTTTATACCTAGAAAAACCTAAAAACTCCACCAAAATTTGGGGATAAAATTGATAAATTCAGTAAGATAGTAGAATACAAAATCAACATAAAATTGATGCATAGTTTTTTATGCACCAATAATAAAATTACTGAGGAAAAAATCAAGAAAACAAAATCATTCACAATAATTATAAACAAAAAATCCCATAAAACCTAAAAAACAAACAAAAAAGCCACCCTAGGAATAAATTTAACCAAAGAAATAGGTGACCATTAAACTAAAAACTACAAAGCTGTCAAAAGAAATTGTAAAACATACAAATATATTGAAAGTAATCTCATATTCATGTATTAGAATACTTAATTGTGTTAAAATCCACAACCTTCACAAAAATATCAATTATATTCTTCACTCCTAAAATTTGTGTGGAATTAAAACACATCCTAAGTAATGAAAGCAATCTTGGGCAAGAACAAAGCTGAAGGCATAATAACACATGACTTCAAAACATACTAGCAAGCTTTAGTAATCGAAAGAACATGGTAATGACACATATACAGATAGGCAGAAAAGTGGAGCAGAATCTAAAACTCATAAACAAAACCACATATTTAGATGCAATTTATTTTCAATAAAAGCATTAAGAACATAGATTGGAGAACACATCTTCACTACAGGGTTCTAAGAAAACTGAGTGTTCATATTCAAAAGAAAGAAACTAGACCCTTTTCTCTCACCATATTAAAAAAAACACAAAACCTCAAAGTGGATCAAAGATTTACATGTAAAACTCCAAACTATAAAGCTACAAGAAAGAACACAGAGAAATGCCTCAGGACTTTGTACTGATTTGGCTATGATCCCACAAACACAGGAAACAAATGGAAAAATTAATAAATGGCACTACATAAAATTAAAAAGAAATTCTGCATGGCAAAGAAAATAGTCAACAGAGTAAAGAGACAACCTACAGAATGGGAAATAAAGTTTGCCAACTGTATATCCAACAAGGGATTAATATTCAATAGCAAAACACATAATTTGATTAAAACAAAGGCAAACAATCTAAATAGTCATTTCTCAACAGAAGTTATACAGAGTCAACAAGTATATGAGAAAATGTTCAACATCACTAGTCATCAGAGAAATGCAAACCACAAATAACTTTTCACCCCAGTTAAAATGGCTTTTATCAAAAAGACAAAAATAAATAAATATTGGCAAGAACACAAAGAAAGGGAAATTCATAAACAGCTGATGGGAATGTAAATTAGTAGAGCTATTATGGGTAACAGTATGGAAGTTCCTGAAAAAATAAATATGAAATAATCTAACATTTGAACTTCCGGCTGCCATACGATCCAAAATCCCTCTAACCCGTCTATATCCAAAGGCAGTAAAGTCAATATCTCATTGCACTCACATGTCCATCGCAGAACGATTCACCACAGCCACAATAGTGAGTCACCTGGGAAGTCCATCCATAGACAAATGGAAAAAGAAAATGTTTTATACACACTTGCATGTGTGTTTGCTTGCATGCACAAGTGCATGTGAGTGCGTGCACACACACACCGAATATCAGTTATAAAAAAGAATGAAATTCTCTCACTTGCAACAACATAGATGGAACAAAAAGACATTATGCTAAGTGAGATAAATTAAGCACAGAAAGACAAACTTCCCAATTTCTCACTTACATGTGAAACTAAAATTGCTCTCACCGCAGCAGAGAATGGAAAATAGTGATTACCAGAGCCTGGGAAAGATATGGGGTAAGGCAGATGGGGAAAGGATAATTAACAGGTACAGGGTGTAATTGGATAGAAGGAAAAGCGTAAGCTCTATAGCATAATAGGATAACTACAGTTGACAAAAAATTAGTTCAATATTTTGAAATACTAATGGAAAGGATTTTCAATGTTCCTGATACAAAGCAATGATATATAGCTAAGATAATACAGATGCCAATTACGCCCTGATCTGAACATTATGCAAAGCATACGTGTGTTGAAAAGTCACACAGTACTCCATAAATAAATGAGTTTACTATGTATCAATTTAATACACTTTAAAAATAGAGATATCAGCATAAAATTTTTTTTTTATTGTTCAGCTAAGGAAAAACAGTTGTTCTCTGAATAAGTTTCCTTGTCAGCATTTTTGTACTTTTCAAAAACCTAATAACATTGTGTTTAGACTATTTCACAGTAGGATTTGCCTCAGTAAAGTATAGTTATCATTGCTGTCCTCTGCCAGTTTAATATTTCCCTAAAGTATTTCCTATGCTCACCTTTACAGAGAGAAACAGTGATTGTAATTAAAAGAAACTTATATGTTTATAATTAAAGAAAACGATTATAAATTAAAATTGAACATAGCAAGTAATTTCTATGGGATGTTTATTAATGATAAGATCAAATGAAACATATTAGCTAATTTAATCCTTTTTAAGAGAGGGACAGTGAAAGAGATAGAATCAATTTTATTTAGTTTTTCATGTGGCTTTCAATGCTCTGACATTTCATTGTGTACGTCATCCTGGGGTTCAAACCCTTCTCCAGGTGCATGCCCGGCAAGTGCCATAACCACTGAGCCACCTCCCCAGCCCAAGGTAATTTAATCTTAATGAGAATTTCAAAATTCTATTTCACCGTTTTCTACTAAATTCTGTAGATGAACTTTCCTGAAACTAAATTATCTATGGTGAGAAATCTAGAAAGTAGCAGAATGAAAATATTGGCATCTAAAATCATGATATGTCTGAAAGTTTTTAACTATCATCTTCTATTCCCCTACTCTCATAAAAATGCATTGCACTATGATTAGTTCACCAATTTTTTTTTCAAAACCAGTTTTATGTAAGGCATTGATCTAGGCACTATATTTCATTAAAAAAAGAAAGCAATTGCTCAGTATAAAATTGTTTTTTACACATTTAATCCACTGAAAGACATAATTAGCCATAGAAGACCGTTAGTCTTAACCAGTTTCACTTTTTTACAGTTTATTTATAGTTCCAACAGGTCATGGCATGTAATCATTTTGCAGCTCTATTATTAAAGCAGGAATTTTGAGATGAGACTAGATTCCTATCATTGTCAATTTCCTTTTGGGTTCTTGTCTCGCAAATTTGAAGAATAAAATCCATGGACAATCACGGAAGAGAAGAGCAAAAGGAATACAATTTATTTAAGCAGGAAGAGAGCTGAGAAGAGAGAGAACTCTCACAATGCAGGAGATGGTCTGATATCAGAAAAACCCATTTTGGTGAGCAACTCTACCATTAAACTGACATTGAAACTCCCATCAGGGTTCACCCTCACCTTACATTTACCAGCCTGTCTGGGACAGTTGCCTCAAGGTCTTTATTTCTGAATTAGTCCTTAATGATGCTCATTAATATTTCTACACCTTAGCTTTCCAGGAGTGGTTGCTGCATTTGAACAAAATCTGAATGGTGCTTTTCATTTCTGATTGCTAATCATTGACAGTTCTCATTCACTATGGCATGTTTAAGTTGGGATCTCTCTGATGCTAACTTGTGTGTATGAATCACTCAGATAATGAGTAAACCCTGACCGTCCTTCTAATTCCCACATCGCAGTGAAGGGGCTCTTGAAAATAACTACACACACACACACACACACACACACACACACAAATGCACTAGAATTTGACTACTAGTGTTATAAAGAAGAAGTAGAGAGATCCAAAAAGGTTTCCCCACCCTCAATTTTTACCAGGAAATAGATATTTATAATAGAGTGTTGATGGCAAATTGATTAAGAATGTAGTTCAATCTTTTGTTATACTCTGGAAGCGAAAAGAAACAATAATGATTTTCTTAATTGTTCTAGTTTGCAAAGAAAAAAATGTAAACTATATTGCCATATTAGGCCATATTTGGAGTCTTTGGAAGTTCTTTTCCTGGATGTCAAAAGTTATTACAGAAAAGAAAAAATTCAAAGGTGTTACAATGCTCTAAAGGGTCATTTGAGGTAGAGAAAGTATTTCTGAGTCAGGAGCTTAGGGAAAAAAAAAAAAAAACATAAGGAAAGTACACTTGAACTGACCTTTAAGGATAGGGGAGTTTTTGACACAAATAAATGGTTCAGGTGTTTGTTCTGTGGAAGTACAGCTGAGAGTGAACCATGTTAATAAAGATACTTTTCTTCAGAGGGAAAAATAATGGAAAAACAAGACTGCAAATAAATTACAGTCAAGTAAATCCATGTCATAAAGAGCAGTAAAAATGGAATAAATGAATAAATTCTGCCAGAGATGTCATTCATCTGGCTACAAAATAAGGGTGTTCCCTAAAATCTCAAAAAATGTAATAAATTTAGAAAGCTAGAGAATGTCACCAAATATGAAAAACACTTTTTTATACAAAAAAATTTCTCAAAACACAAACACACACACACACTACACACACACACACACACACACACACACCCCACAAAGTTCATGAGAGAAAAGGCTGTTCTATTATTTTAAAGATGGGTGCTAGTTGAAATAAAATATTTAGTTGATATGTTTTCTGTTGACTCAAATTGGAACCAAAATAATTATGGGAACTTTGGTTTTCATTTTATCTCCTTCTCTGACTTTACACAGTGAAAGGAAAATTATCCTCTATACTAGGTAAATAGTATAGGTTGACTAAATGTGGATGGGGCTAGGGGTAGGAAGAAGATTTTTAGTATACAGGCAGCTTTGAAATCAATGTCAAAATAAGATAATATTGATCTTTTACAAAAAGAGAGGTTCTACAGACAGGCTACCTTGCGTCATCATCATTCCAGAAAATACCACTGCTTGTATGAGAGCTACTGAAAACAGCTGTGAAGAATTAGAAAAGTCAGAACAGGAAAGAAGAAACTGTAATGCAGAAGTCGTCTGGCAGAGTTGACCTGATGGTGTCATTGCTGGAGAAGGCTCTTCCTCTCTGGTAGTCTCTATGCTCCAACATAGCCCTAAATGATTCTGAGAAGTGTCATCTATTTCTTATTGACAAATATTTTCTATAAGTACAACAAACACAAGTCCAGTCTTCTTGTTACAGCAAAATGTGCATATTTAGTTTTAAAAAATACAAACAACACATGCTTCCATGACAACAGTATTTTTTTTTAATAATTGATCTTCTTTGGGTTTCTGTTGCTCTTGCTGCAAAGATGATATCCATTATTGACATTTACATTTGCATACATTAAAAGTGAACAAAAAGGGGCTGGAAAGGAAGCGCTGAAGTAGAGTGCTTGCCTGGCATGTGTGAGGACCTGGGTATGAATCCCAGGGCCACATATACAACTAAGCATCAGAGAAACAAAACTCAGATGAAATATGTATAAAATTGACTCTTTGTTTCTCTCTCTAAAAAAAAGAAAGAAAAATGAACAAGTAAAAAACTGTCTTCATTTCCTTTAATTTGCATTCTTGTTTTTTGACATTACTAAAAACAATCTGAAAGGTAAAGCTAATTTTAGCCATTGTTATTTATGTATTATTTCTACATGTATAATATTAAATAAAATATTCAAATGGCAATAATTCTGTATTTAGTAAGAACATCAGTTATCATTGAATAAATTACTTGTTTCAAAAATAAGCTTTTGGGAACATTTATAGGAGCAGTGGCATAATGTTTAAACCTTCTCAAATCAATTCATGAAAACAGTCAAATCACAAACAAAAAAGAAAAAAAATAAATAAAAAACAACAATGAAAAACCCACACCCCACACATAACATCTTCAATAACAGTGAATGTAATGTTGTCCCCAAAACCTGAGTGTTAGATTGGGAGAAAAATTGTCATCAGACCAAATTAGTTGCAATAGTCGCACTGAATAGATTCTGGATTAATGAGTTAGCTCACAAGGCTAGGAGTTGCTCTCATCATTACCTTGCTTGAATGATTTAAATTTGAAATGAAACATAGGTGGCCTATATTGAGTAAAACTGAGTTGACTCATTTCCTTTGTTCTTTATATAAAATATTATCCAGGTGTCACTGGAGTTGAGTAAACTGAGGTGGGTTTATTATATTATGGCTCTGTCCCTGCTGTGAAAGTCCAGGGTACAGTCCCTTCATGCTTAGAAAAAATATTTTGAGGGTGACACAGAAGTTATTTTTAAAACACTGTAGTGTCTAATATTTGCAGCCCAGGAATCATACTGAGAAATACTGTTTCCTGACTTCAAAGGGGACGATGGGATCCTGGGGCATAAGAGGCCCAGGGGCACCATTTTATTGCAAGAAAGGAAGTGTTTGCTATCATTACAGTGCACAGAAGAGCTGATGCAATGATGAAAATTGATCATCAGAGATCTGTGATATTATTATTACTCAAGTATTTGGATAGTCTACTAAAGCCTCAGTGACATAAGTAAGTGGTAAGGTTCTAGATTTGGTTAATAAAAGTCTGACTTAAATGACCAAAATCCTGGGTTTGCAACTATTCATGATTAGAGTTCTTAGACAGTCTGGGTCCCTTCGAGGAAGAGCCATGATATACTATCAATATTTGTACCATTAATCTTTCTCCTATACCCATTTAACAGGATGATTGTATATTAGTTGAAACAATCAAGATTTGGGGATTTCCTATTGTCCTGAACTCATATTATTTTCTAGAGACTCAGCACCAACATTATCAACCTGTCAGGGTTAATGGAGTTACGTTGTATGTCTATCTCATAGTGAGCGCTATGGGCCTGGAAATAGCCCCCAGTTATTTTCAGAAATGCATGCTTGAAATAGTTACACAAAGCAATTGGCATAAACCTATATTAGTTTTGTGATGCATGGAATATACCATATTAAGAAAAGTTAAAAGGAAGAAAGAAAATAAATGCTTCTATCTAAAAAAATAATTGTGAATAATAAACAATACTCTGTGTTCCTGGAGGGACTGCAAAGGTTAGTGCCAAAGTCAAGGTGACTTTTACACTTAACTCCAAGCAATTTGTTTTTTTCTGGATGGAGTAAAACACAAATGCACTTCAGGAAAAGAGAAAAGATTATTGTAAATTTCATGAGGTTCCTGATTCTAAATGTGGTGTTGTTTTAGATTTGGCCTAGTTACTATAGAAAAATCAACCTATTTCTTGGTACATGGAATGCAGCTACCAGTCTATCAAATACTTTTCTCTATGTATGTTAGTAAAGACAACATATTTTCTTACAACAGCATTATATTACTCCCACCTCTCTGTTGTAATCTAGTCTAGGTACATGATCACATGCTCCACTTACAGAACATCAAAGTGGCCCACCTCCTAGACGATATCATAACTAGATGAAGTTTTTATAACTCTAATGACATTGGTATGGTACATTCATGGAAGGAGATGGCAAAAAATATTAAAATATTTCAAATATCTGCAGAGATTTTTTAGTGAATATTTTAGGAGTTGTTTGATCTGGGGAATAGTGACATATCTTTCCAAGCTGAATAATAAGGACTGAAGTACCACAAAGAGAAGGGTCAGTGCATATTAGGCCCTTTCAATTTTAGAAACAGGATAACTGAATTTGGGTTACTACTTTGAACCATTTACTGAGTGATTAGAATTGTTGCTTTATTTCTAAAAGGCTTAGATTAATAAAAGGTTTCAATTCAGATTCAGGCTGCTATGAAAACTGTTCTACCATTTGAGTCATTCAAAGATCTTACCCTTCCTTGGGGCTAGAGTGGTGGCTCAGTGGTTACGGTGCTTGCCTGGCATGTGTGAGGACGCAGGTTTGAACCCCAGCACTACATACATAACTAGTGTTGGAGCAACGAGAACCAGATGGAAAACTATATAAAATGTATTCTCTCTCTCTCTCTCTCTCGCTCTCATTTTCCCTCTCTTTAAAGAAAAAAAAGATTTTACCATATCTAAAATACTGTAGCAATTAAGTATGCTTTATGGAGATGCTTTTAGGCACCTATAATTGAATTACAATGCTGACATTTGGTATTTGGGAGTAAAGATACATAATCCTTCACAAATCAATATTTTGTTATAGAGAAGAGACTTTAGCATTCTGCTAGATTCTTGTAGAGACTAAATCTTGTATGAGATATAACACTAGATTGAGCTCTGACTCAACATGGCATAAAGCAACCTTCCATCATTATTTGGAAGTGGTATAAATGACATTGGGCTTGAGTAGGTTCTGAAGGCACACATAAGTTAAATGTGAAGGTGATTAAGATTCATATGATTTCTATGTCAGATATTTTACTTCCCCTGTCCCAACCCATATCTATGGCTTTTTGGGCAGTATCATACGACACCATGCATGAGGAAGAAGCATTACTGCCCTATACCCTCACTTAAGGATAGTCCGGAAGGATAAAAATGAAAGCAAAATTCTAAGCATTGCAACTGTTCCTTTTGCCTGGAATAAGACATGAATAGAAAAGCAGTTGAGAACTGGATCACAATTTGGCTAGACATATAAAAAGACTTGGAGGAAGCATGATTATAAATTGCTGAGTAGGATAACTGTAGAAGAGATATGAGGCTAGACCTCTTTGGTTTGGTATAGACTGTGAGTATATCTAAACCTCAACCATAGCAGAAGAGGGCCTTATTAATAAGCTGAATAAGATGACCTGTTCTGCTTCGTCTCTGGTTGACCCTGTTATTGCTCTATATTCCTCTACTAAATGGAAAACATCCAGACCTACAGGATCACGCAAGGTTAAAGAGATTACAGATGTGTATATGTTTATTCTAATTTAATTCTTTATGCCCACACAACTCATTATCTCATGACTCCTGAATTTACTTGGAGCTTTAGATTGAAAAATAAAGATGCTTCTTGTGAAAGGAAAGATATAATCCAGGCTTATTATTTTATTTTGAAGTCTTTACTTTCAATTACAAGTCTGTTGAATTTTAGTTCTAGATATTCACTGGTCTAGAGGAAACACCCTCACACTTAATTGAGGTAGCAGTGCAGAAATAGTTGAGATATTTTTCTGTACCTTTCCAAGAACTCTTTATGAAATTGTATGCCAAAATTCACTTTTTCATATATACATGCAAATGTAATGAATGTTGCCAAGCTATATTGATTCTCAATTGTGATCAACATCTTATAAAACTGAAAATCAAACATGGAGTTTTAAATTGGTAAAAAAGCAAGCAGGTTTTACTTCAATAGTATTTTTATAGCTTTTCTCTGGAACCAACATGTCAAATTCAGAAAGCATTCTCACCTTGAAAAAGAATAAGTGTACAGAAACAACATGAATGAAAATCACAAAATAAAAGTGAAAATGTACTTTCAGCTGTGGACGTCAGATGTTTGTTTATTAGTTGATGTTCAGTGATTCAGAAAACCCTGCCTAGCAGCTAATCCCCCATCCTGCACTTACCTCACCTAATCTTTGGAGAGGCAGCTCTACAGGATAAAATTATATGCCTGCAGGAGATGCAGAAAAAGTATGTATAAAGGGACAAAGCAGAGTATCACCTCCAGGAGGGACAAATCAGAACAATTTTAGTATTTGGGAGAACCCATCAGCCCCAGGAGCCAGGTACCTCTTCCCCAGCACTAACTCAGAGCCATTCCTGTGCAATAAGGACGAGGATCATTAAGTTTTTTAAGATCAGTATTTCTAAGCACATAAGCACCTGCTGAAAATCTTCAACTCTTACCCAGCCAAGAATTTGAAATTAGCCTTCCTAATTTTCACAAATATTCATTAGCCAAACTGTGCTTATTTTAAACTATTTCTTGTCTTGATTGGCTTTTCATTTTCTAGTTTAACCTGTCTTTCATACTGATTTGTCAACTGTCTGCTTGTATAATATTTTAAAGTATTAGGGATCATTTAAGAATTTTTAGATTCATATTCACTGGAGTCATAATGTTTACAAATAACATTGATACTCGCCTTAGTTTTGGCCACTATTTAGTACTGGACAATGCAAAGGTACTCAATCATTTTTTTATATTGGTTTCTCAGTTGTAAAAACATCTTGATGCTTGCTCAGGCTGCAAGATTTTATTCAGAATTGAGCGTGCAGCTGTTTCTGAGGAGTCAACCAACCTAGGTGAGTCACATTAACCTGCATGAGTAACATGCAGGGAAGAGAGCAAAATATGTTGTAGTTAATAAAAGACATCATTCATATGGTTGGAATTATTGCGAGTGGGGAAACAAACTTGTAAGAAACAGAGAGAAATGGATGGTAAAATACCATCATATAAAATAATTTGTATTTCCAAAAGAGAAAATAAGAGAAAGAAAGACAGTTTAAAAAGCATGGCATTGGAATCAGAACTTACATGTTTTTCTATGCTATACAGATATGAAATTCTTACAAAGATATTTTCTAGTATATATTTACACCATAGTAACAATAGAAAGTTAAGGAAATTAAATTTTTAAGAAGCACAATTTAATTTGAATCCTGCAGTAGAATATTTTAATCTTATCTTTAATGTTTAGTAACAATTACTCAGGATCTTCAGTTTTGTAATATGAATTTCAAAACTGAATAGGCTTAAAGGAATTCTCCCAATAAACAGTATCATTTCAATATTTGGGAGCCAAATCATTGCTACAGTGTCTGAAAGCAATTTGGATACTAATGAAAAGGAAAGTCTAATTGGATCTTTAAAACATTTGAAATATTCTCTTACAAAATGCCAATGAGAATATTTGGGTCACATCAGAGAATTTTGCAGCGCTATCCTTGAGCTGTAGCGCTAAAAGGAATATTTATCAAGGTTAAAAAAAAATTAATATGACATTCATGTTTCTAACAGGAAGGATCTGTTTTTAGATTGGGCTGCAATCACAGTTACCATTTTGCTAAAGAAAAAATGTGCTTCTCACCTACTGCTGTGTTTCAGACAATGCAGACAGGTCTATGGGCATGTGGAATAATAGAGAATTATACACTAACATTGAAATCTTTCTCAGAGAAAAACAAGCAACATTCAGAGTGCATTTAAAGGAGAAAAATCTCTGAAGGAAACTTCATTATTCAGCTTTGAGTTTCTAAGTAGATTAACTAAATTCCTAGTGGAATAGTAATGTAGAAATATAGCCGTTGTTGAAAGAGAATGGGGTTTTCTAAATTCCAGAGAGGTTCCTTTTAATTAATAAGAACAAGACTTAGAGACAAAGTACAGCACACAAAGTCTGTGTCAGGCAAAAGATCTCTTACTTGTGGTAGGAAAGACCTCTAGCAGCGGTTAGGGTAACAATGCCTCTTAGAGCTCTGTTGAGGGTAAGGAGGTAGCAGTAAAAGGCAGAGGAAAAAGAAGAGTAGGGAAAGTTAAATAGAAGCATACAAGTGAGGGCTGGAGTGGTTGCCTGGTGGTTACAGTGCTTGCCTGGTATGCACAGGAGTACATGGGTTCAAATCCCACCACCCACTTACATGACTAAGTGCCAGAGCAACGAAAGTCATGTGAAAAACTCAATAAAAAAATTGATTGTCTCTCTCTCTCTCACTGCCCTCTCTAAAAAAGAAGAGAAAAAAGCATAGAAGTCTTTTTTTCCTCTTTTCACTGATATTCTATGAGTTTTTCTGCCATTCGATCAGCAGGTTCAGCTTTGTTAAATATAAAAAGTCAGTTTTAGAGAAATTAAGAAAAATTTTTAAATTCACATATGAGGTCAGTTCAAGCCCTGAATATACTTTAGGGTTCTGGAGGCTAGAAATCAGAAGTCAAGGGGTTGGCAGAGCCAAGCTTTCTCTAAAACTGCTACATTAGTAAGCTTTGCCTCTCTATGGGTAAAATACTTAACATAAACATCGTAAAGGAGAAAAGATTTATTTTGATTCAGAGTTTCAGAGGATGCAATCCATGGTCAACCGGCTCCAAGGTAGAAACATTATGGCTTGGAGTAGGTAACTACTTAGCTCGTGGCAGCTGGGTAGCAGAGAGGAGAGGGGTGGTCAGGGACAAGATATAGTTCCCAAAGGAATGTCCCAACTAACCTACTTCCTCCAACCACACCCTATCAACCCAGGGTCAACACCCAATAGTCCATTCAAATTATTTATTATCAAACAGATTAATCCATTCATAAGGTTATAACCCTCATGATGCAATCATTTCACATGAGCTTTTGGGGTCTGTAACATACCATAACAACTTTAGAAAATAATTATCAGTTGGGTCTAAAATTAAATGCTCACATGCACACACACTCTGTCTATATAGATAAATAGGTGATGGTGATAGATAGATAAATAAACGGATAGATCCACATTTACCCTAGATAAATCTTTTATATTATCCAGTTTAAGATTCCCAGAAATGGGGACTCAGTTGGGTGGCAATAAGGAGTAGTTGCTACGCTATTTGAATTTAGTCACTAAAACACTAGTTCTGGTAATCAGCCTATACACCACACCTCCTAAAATGTCCTTGAGTATCCCTCCACTTTTACCAGGGTTGATTTATGTGACCAAGAACAAACAGCAAGATGATGGTATTTGACCTTCATATTTGGTTTACAAAACACAGACTTCCATCAAGAGCATTTTCTTGTCCCTGTCTGCAGGAACCGGAGGGCTCTCAATCGTCGGTTGACTGGGAATGAAGTAGACACACTGGTCCTGAGTTCTCCAAGCACTTTATTTTTTTCCCTTTCTCTAGAGGCAAAGCTTTTCCTTCTCCTCTTACTAGGGGCAAGGCTTTTTACATCTCCTTTTACTAGAGGCAAGGCTTTTTTCTCTTCTTTTTCTCTTTCCCTGTACGCCCGGTATTTATTTGTTACAACCCCCAATAGAGACACAGAACAAACATAATCAACCAATTGCAACAATGGAGCAGCCAAATAGCTTAGTCATGTGGTCAGGCAGTTTGCTAATTACTCGTGAAGTTACAAGCCAGCTGGGCCTCTTACAGAGTTGTTTACCACTAATTCTTTTCTCTGGCATCCGGCCAAGCATCATGTTGGCTTCAGTCTCCAACATTTTCTCTGTCTTAAAGTTCTCACTCTTGAAGAAGCAGGCTACCATGTTACAACCCATTTTGTGGAGAGGCCCATGTGGTGAGTTGAGCCTTCAGCCAACAGCCATGGTGGAACAGGGTCCAGGAAAGAACATAGGTGAACTTGGAAGCAAATTCTCCATCCCCAGTCAAGCCTCGAGATGATTGTGGCTCTGGCCAAAAGCTTGACAGCAGCCTCATGAGAGGCCCTCAGCCAGAACTACCCAGGAATGCTAGTTTAGAGTTCCTCAGAAACTGATAAAATGAATTGCTAAATTTGGAGACTGTTTGCCACCTAATAGATTACTAATATGTCAGTTGAGGGGCTGGAGCAGTGGCTCAGCAATTACTGTGCTTGCCTGGCCATGCACAATACTTTTGGGCTGGAACTGTTGCTCAGCGGTTACAGCGCTTGCCTGGAATGAGCAGGTAGATGAGTTCAAACCCTAGCACGATGCGCACAGTGATGTCTCAGAGCAATGAAAGCCACGTGAAAAACTGAATAAAATTGATTCTCTTTCTCTCTCTCTCACAATCCCTCTCTCTTTAAAAAGAAATACATCAGTTGAAGGTGTTCCTCCTTCTGCTTTCTGTCCTTTCCCACACATAGCAAGATAAAATTCCACTCTTAACCAAGTAAAGAATTTCTAAATAATCTAATTTCTTATTATTTCAGTCCTAAAAGAGGTTAGATTCATTAATTAATAGAATTATCTTAACTTTAAGTACCTTTTTCTGCTACTGGGGATTGGACCCAGTCCTTTTATTTTTTATTTTGAGACAGTCTCACTGAATTGCCAAATATGGCCTGAGTCCTGCCTCACTCACCTGAATAGAGAGGATTATAGGTGGGTGCCACCACACCAGACTATATATGCAATTTGTAAGGACAAATATGGTGGGTTTTCTGAGCCTAAAATGCATGGTATGATTCTTGGTATCAATTTGTAGCGAATGGACTTAATACCCTGTATTTGTATTGGGTATACAATATTATTCAGTTAGTTACATGGTAAAAATCTCAAACTAGATGAGGTCCAGATGCAAGGCCTTCTTTTTAAATTTTTTTAATTAAGGAATTGAGTTATTGTACAATCATAAATGCATACAAAGTAACTATATGAAATGCACTTTCTCTTAAACCAGAATTACCCCCATATCATCCACACCTTGATTCTTCTTTTATTCACCCCTACAAGAAATATAAATGCTTGGATTATGAATTTTGCAGAATTGGATGATTGCATAGGTATTATTTGGATTCTCAGGGGGGTAAAGCATATGCTACATTGTTGATTGTCTTCCTAGATCCCTCCCTAACCTCCCTCCCCGCCCCTCTCCCAATTCTCTGCTCCCCACCCCCATATCTATGGTTCCTCTATGATTATGTGTTGCTACCACAAGGCCTTCTTTATATGATCTGATAGTTTATTTCTACCAGTCATCTCTCACTGACTTCTCTACATAAAGTTCTTCTCACAACATATATTTGAAATTTTATTTCAGTTGACAGGTATACAAACCTCCCTTCTACACATTGCCTTCCCTGAAGAATGCCCCTTCAGGAAGCTTCTTAACATCATTACCCTCATAATTTCACACAGTGTAGTTGCTACAGTATAGCTGAGACATCCGTTTTTGAATATCATACCCCAAGCAATTCGGAACTTGGATCAGAATTGCCTGTCAGTCTCAGAGAGAGCACCTACTTCCATGTAACATTCCTCTAAATAGTACGAAGACAAATTGGGTGTGACCCAGGGCAGGCAGCCCTGGCTATGCACGTTGCCATTAAATACAATTTCGGATTAGCTTCCAGATATTCCATAGGAAGTCCAAACTCAGAAAAATATATGTAATATTGCATGATCAAGTATGGTTAAAAAAATGTAAGGGAGTTCTTCATTATAAAAAACATTCCTCAGTATCTTCTCCACTAAAATTTAATGCATAATTATATTTCCAAAACTACAGGACAGGTAATTATTTTCTTCCTAAAATACTAGTTCTTATAGTCTGAGTTTGGTCAGGTATTCTGTAAAGACTACTTGTTTCTTTTCTCCTATTTCTTTTTTTTTTCCATATCTCATCTTCAAACCTCCCAATTTCTATTCTCATTGTCTTTATAGACCAAGACTCCAGATAAGTGTAAGATGCAACTCACACTCCAAGAAAGGTATAAGGGACCTCACATTTTCATTCAAAATTAGGGGAAAAAAGATACTTTCTATTGCTTATTTGAATTATAGCTCTGGCAGAATAACTTAGTGACATTTTACTCAATTAGAAATATGTAACTAGCACACTGTTGGTGGAACTGCAGACTGGTACATTCGCTCTGGAAAGCAGTGTGACGACTCCTCAAAATATTAGGGATGGGAGCTGAAGCTGTGGCTCCACGTTTAGGGCGCTTGCCTGCATGTGCAAGTACGTGAGTTCAAACCCCAGCACCACGTACACATTGATGTCTCATAGCACTGAGAGCCACATGAAAAACTAAATGGAATTGATTCTCTGTTTTGTTCTCTCTCACATTGTCTCTCTCTCTTAAAAAAAATCTTTAAAAAATTAAGGATGGATTCACTGTAGGACTCAGCTATCCCTCTTCTGGGTATTTTCCCAGAAGAGCTAAAATTAGCACATTACATGACACACCAAAATCAACATTCATAGCAATTCAATTTACAATAGCTAACTTATGGAATCAACCAGATGCCCATCACTGGATAAATGGATCCAAAAGCTGTGGCATATATATATATACTATGGATTTCTACTTGGTTATTAAAAACAAGGATATTACAGCCTTTGAAGGTAAATGGATGGCAATGGAAGAAATTATGCTGAGTGAAATTAGCTAAACCCAGAGACTCAAGGGTCAAATATTTTCCCTCGATTGTGGAGGCTAGAGAAAAACCCAGGCTTGGGTGAAAGGTCAAGTTCATGTACTAGATTCACCAAAGTCAAAGCAATACATTATGTAGAGGAACCACAGATATGTGTGTGGGGGATGGGGGAAGAGGTGTGGGAGGGAAGAGAAAAAGAGGGAGGATAGGGAGGGATCTAGAGGGGGAATCCACAATGTAGTTTACTCTTTACTCACCTGAGAAACCACATAATACTTAGGCAGTCATTTAATTTGGTAAAATGCACAATTATATATATATACCTATGTGTATATATATATATATATATATATATATATACCTATGTATATATACATATATATGGGCATTTGTATCTATTATAGGGAGAAATATAGAAGAGTCAAGAGACTGGGGTGTGGGCAATGTGGGGATGAATCTTGATTATGATAAGGGGCATTTTATATTGTTAGTACATACATGCATTTATAATTCTACAATAATACAACTGTTCTATGAGGTTTTTAAAAATGTAAAAAATAGGGGCTGGAGCGGTGGCTCAGCAGTTTCGGTCCTTGCCTGGCAAGCACGAGGACCTGGGTTCAAGCCCCAGCACCACGTACACAACAGAGTGTTGGAGCAACTAAGGCCATGTGAAAAACTCAATAAAGTTGTTTCTCTCTTTCTCTGTCTCTCTCACTGTCCCTCTCTCTTTAAAAAAAAAGTAAAAAATAAGTGAAATTTTTAAAAAATGTTATTTTAAACAACAATAAAAGGAAAATGACTTTAACTAGAGGCTAAAAGCGTATCTTATGAAATCAGAAAGTAAAATGCTAGTTACCAGAGGCAAGGAGGGTAGTGAGAAGGGGAAGAAGACATACACGTTAACATGTACAAAATTTATAGGTAAATAGGAAGACCAACTTTGATGCTGGATTGCACAATAGGGTGGATATAGTTAACAATAGTTTACTATATTTTTCAAATAACTAGAGAACTTTGAATTTTTTCACTATAAAGGGATGATTCATTTCAGATGATAGATATACCGCATACTCTAATAAGCAGTGTTCATTACACAGTGTACACATATATAGAAATGTCATGCTGAATCCCATAAGTAAACACAATTACTACTACGTATTAATTAAAAACAAACTAAAATCTAAAAATAAATTAAAAATAAAAAAGTGCAGTGTGATACATGTAGAAACAATTAGACAAGTATGGTTGACTTATGCCAAATTATTTAGTTTATGTGTCAATATTTATTTGGAGTTTCTGGCAATAACAGATTATCATATTAAAAGGTAATATGTTGAGAAATAATATATTATTAATGAAAACTTTCAACAGCAAATGCAATACTCAACTAAAGACATTAATCAATTATACTTTTAAGTATAACGGGGGGAATAATCCCTTCTGGTGAGAGAAATGAGAAAAAGAAACACTAATGAAAAAAATCTGAAAGTGAAACAGTGAAAGCTATTTGAGAACAAAGACAATACAGCTCTAATCTTTAACAGCAATAAGTTCTTTGGAGACAAAGCAATGTGGTCTCCAAAGATACTCTTTGCCCTTGACATCCCAGTTGGTACACTTGCCAAAGAGAGGAGGAAGAAAGCTTAGACTGCTTCATTGGTCACAGAAATCTGCTGTTGCCTGAGGAAGTATAAGGAAAGGAAGAAAAAAACGAAGAAAGGACAAGTGTTTTCAAAAAGCAAGAGACTTTGTTAGTAACAAGTTTCAGTTATAGTACTACAGGGAGGATTAAAGTCAACACAAACACAGGCAGAATGAGGCTCCAGCTAGCACAGAGCTAAGGCAAAAATCTCAACAACTAAAAGGAAGGAAGATGATCACCTGCAGGTCATTTATTTGGAAAAGTTGGATGAACTGAATGGCATCTTTCCAAATGAGTTGGTCTAGCGATGTGGACCCCTACACCTAACGAATTTTCTAAAGTCTCAGAGATTATTAGCAATTATTTATAACAGACTGGGTTTTCTAATATCAATCTTTTAGAAATGAAAGTTCTTCCACAGTAGGACATTTTTCTGCTGTGGAGAAACTTCCAATACGTTGGTTGAAAAAACCAATGATATAAAAATATTATAATTACATTGTAATTATTTATATAAGCATAATCATAAACATAAACATAGAAAAAGCCAAAGAAAAGTGCATGTGACTATGTTTACAAATTCAATGAAATAAAAAGTATTGATAAAAATTTAGTTAAAGAGTAGATTTTTTGCTACGTCTTGAAAAGAGAAAGCTCTTTAACATCAAATTATGACAAAATAATGGTGAAAAATTCTCCAATATTTAACCACTAGTTCAGTAAACATTTGGCATAAATACATAGACTTCACTATGTTATACTAGTGTTAGTTAAGCTGCAAATTCAAATTTCACACAAAAGGTATTAAGCATGCTTAAATAAAGTAAAACATATTAGCTATAATGTAAATTATCAGAAAAGGAATTTCTTATAACTCAGATACTGTCTAAACCATAACAGAATATATAATTGCTGATTATTATATTTTAATTAATTGCACAGTTATATGTAATATCTCTTATGCAGAAAGAATTCTACTGAGTATTGGCGATTCAAAGAAAATATGACTCTATTTTCACCCATGAGAAATACACAATCTTAAGAAGATAACTCTATGCTTTTCTGTGTGGTTTTTTTGCATGTGCTATTGATATGTTCAAATATGTAACAATAAATTCCACTACTATGTGCAGCTATAATGCACTAATAAAAAATAAAATGAAAAATAATAATGCTAATGATGGAGAAAATTATTACCTGGCAGTTCTTTATTTAGTTCTGGCCGGAAAAGTGTGTTTGTAAGTAGTCAACTTTAGTATTTTTATGGTTTGGGTATGAGGGATTTCCTAAAAAGCTCCGGTGTTAATGTAGAAATATTCAGAGGTGAAATGATCAAATCACAAGAACTCTAACCTAATCAGTCAATCAATCCTAGTTTGAATGGACTGACTGGGTTGTAGCTATAGGCAGGTGGGTGTGGCTGGAGGAGGTGGGTGAGGAGGGAGTACTCCAGAAGGGCTCATTTTCCCTGTGGCTGGTTCCCTGACTCTCTCTGCCTCCTGGTGCCATGAGCAGAGTAGTGTTCCTTCACCATATGTCCCGTATACCATGATGCCTGTCTCACCTTAAGACCAGAATAATGGAGTTGACCAACCATGGACTGAACCTCTGAAACCATGAGGCCAAATAAACCTTTTCTTCTCTAAGTTGTTCTTGTTAGGTCTTTTGGTCATATTAACAAAAGCTGAACACACTAATGAAAAACAGGTTTCTCTCTGAGATGTTCTGAACTGGCTGTTATATTTTGTTAAATGAAGAAAAACGTGAAAAATCATTTACATACAGGTGATATAAAAGTATATTTATTTCATTTTGTTGAATCCCAAATTTATATTTCTGAGTCCATTTTAAATGAAAGCAAAAAAAAAAAAAAACCCTTCTCTTCAATATTATTTAAGGAGCTCCAAGTCGTGTGGACTGAGAATCTTGATATAATCATGCAATGGTTATTAATAACACTTAATTTTTAAAATGTCTGATAGAAAAGACATACTGTTAAGAAAATAGACATATGTAAGTTTGTTGTGGGAAACCCTGCACATTGATCAGCATAGAGAGAGTTATCAGGGAAGACATGAAGCCTGGCATCTAAATAATTGGCACTTAAGTTGAATCTACTCCTAATTTTGTGCCCCAGTTAGGCTTTTCCAAAATTCCTGAAATTCTCAATTTTTTTCATTTTTTAGTTGGAGGTTTTGATGATTTGAGTATTTTTTAGGAACCACCCTTTACTTCCATTAAATGTCATCATCCTGGTTCAAGTTATAAGCATTGGTTATATGACAAAAGACAAATCCCATAAGGAAAAGTGAGGTGAAGAGTGACAGTCAAGGAGTTCAGAGAACATTTTATGCATTAATGATGTGACCAAGGCTTTCCAAAACAACCTTCCTGAAGAGGCTGTGGCTCATTGTCTCCATGAAGCACATGCTTGTAATTTTCACCTCCTATTGTACAGCAACCATCATACTTGGTAACTCTGAAGAATGAAAAGGAAAGATGAGGCATTTCCTCCTTAGAAAAAAGCCCATCACAAGAGAGACAGGCAGAGTATTAAAATATGAGAAGTTGCTCACATTCAGTTGTAACCACTGAAATGTTAGCCAAAGCGTCACTGAGATGACATTGTAGTCCTACCAGTTGGCCAAAGTTAGAAAACAGAAGGCTAGAATATGTCAAAGCGATATAGCAAAATGTGAAATCCTATGCAGTAAAATTATGCTGCCATGCCACTCTGCCTTCAAGAAATTCTCAGTCATGAATTAGTAAAACAAGAGATTAATTACAGCAATGTTATGAGAGCAGAAACTATAAAATTAATGATGAAGAGAATGGAGAAAGAAAATATAGTAGATAAACACTGTGGAAAACTGTACAGCAGAAGTGACCTAAAATGCCTGCAGCTTTCTTGCAAAGAAAATACCAAATCCAAATGACATGTACCACATCACACCATTGACACAAAATAAAAAGCTCTCCCAAATCTACTATTATTTCCTGGAAATTACATAAAGATTCAATATTTCATTCATTCATGTATTCTTTCGTTTAATGTATTTATGAAATTCTGTTTGCTGAATGTTGCATGTTGGGAATATATTCATGAGCAAAGCCAGATGAAATCAATATCCATATGGACACTTGAGTGTAGCAGAATGTTATGGGCTGAATTATGTCCCTCAAAAATGATATTGCAAAACCCTCACCACCTCAGTATTTCACGCTATGACTGTATTTGGAGGTGGGCATTAAAAAATCTTTTTACATGAAAATGTTGGCCCAAATCAAATCAGAGTGCTATGTTTATAAGCAGAGAACATTTGGACACAGAAAAAAACACAAGGGGATACAGCCTCACACAAAGACATGGTAAGAAGGCAGCCAACTACTAGTCAAGGAAAGAGGCCTTAGGTGAAATCAAACCTGTTGGCATCTTGCTCTTAGAATTTCACCCTCCAGAACTGTGGGGAAATAAATTTCAGCTATTTAGACAAACCAGTATGATATTTTATTATGAAAGCCCTAGCAAACTAATACAAGGAGGAAGCAGAGTAATTGAATGATATAAAAGCAAAATGGAGGCTGGAACTATAAAGAAGTTTACGTCCTCAGTGATTATCATCAGGAAGGCTAGAGATGCTCAGTGAGTTCTGGAAGGCACCTTGATGGAATGAAGAGCAGTTTGCTGCTAGATAAAATGAAGGACGGTGCTTGAACTTAGAGGACCCTTAGGATATGCTGAGAATTTTCATCCTTCCCCCAAGGGCAATGGAAAGCCATCAGGTTATCTTAAGCAGAGAATAGTATGATCAGTTGCCGCTCCATAAAAGTAACTTAGGAAAGATGCAAGACATTGGATTAACAGTAACACTACTTCTGCATAATTTAGAAACTCAGTTCTAGTAAAATCTGCAAAATCTTTTAAATTACCTCTCATGTTTTAATTAACTATTTTAAAAGTAACATTAAGTAGATTTTCCTACCCAAAGACCTAGAAAATCTGAATTTTAGCATATTTTATTACCATGTAGCATAATCTAGATATAATAAATGTAGATTGTAAATGTTCTTTCTTGTTCATTGATTGATTCCTTTTAATAATTTTTCTGCCTGAGTGTTATAAAAGTACTATTCTTTCAAATTTTTCTAAATATAGAAAGTTAAATATTTGAAATCCTCTTCTGTTTCCTGATTATATACTTTGTGCTTCTTTTTCCTGAGATGTATTACCTTGTTGGTTTACCTTGGTCATTTTGTGCTATTATTTTTCATTAAATTCCTGGTAACCATTAATTCTTTATTCACTTTAATGGGTAAGAACTTCATATTTAGAACCAAATACCTGCTGTGATTTTCTTCTAAAGATGTATAGGGTCTTTCATTAATTTATATTTTCCGTAAATGGGATGGCTAACTATGGATTCTTAGCAAGTTAGTGGATTAAGTAAAAATTTCACCTCCAATTTAGGTTACAAGGAAAACAGATAAATAATACAGGCAAAAGAGATGGATCTATTCTAGTAGTAAAAAATTTTAATATACTTTTATTAAAAAACAGTGTTTCACATTTTTTATTTGAGGATCTAGATTACTATTTTATGTCCTTTGTTCCTCTCTCTTAACCATCAATACCTACATTGATAGGCGTTAGCCTTCAAGAAATGAATGCTTTACTTAAGACCCATCCTTGGTTTTCAAAATGGAGCAAATAATACTATAGTTGACTGGGTGATAGTTATGAAAAGACAAAAGAAGTAGAGCAGATCCAGTTCTTCCATAGACAACTCTTTAAACAGTTACCTTAATCCCCACCACAGAGCCCCCTCCTGATCTCTCAATATGCATAACCTTTCTAGGGTCCTGGAAAGAAAGACAATTTCCATCTCCCTTGTAGCATTATCCTGTGTGAATGTGGATGGGTATTTTCTCTAATCTATCAATCAACAATATTCCATCTTGCATTTCCCATAAATATATGTAAAAGTTGATTTTGATTTTGATGGTGGCCAGTATCTGTCACTCTCAGTGGTATTTGTGTCTCTCTACTTTCATTTCAATGTAATTTGGCAAGGCAAGAGAATGTAAAATAAGTTAGGAAGCCACATGTTCAATGTAGATGCCAGCATAAGAATTTATATCTCTTAAATATTGGTCCAAAACCCAGCACAAATTAGTTTCCCTTCCCAAATGCTATAAACTCTTATAAAATATTTTAAATAAATAAATTTGTTCTCATTATGTATTTGCCATTGATGGTACCAATTTAGTTATGTATTATGTGTTGACTTCTTTTCCAAATATATTTTCTCCTTAGAATATACTGAATCTTTAAGAAGACTTATAGTTTTAAAACAGGGCAGAAAGGGAAGTAGTATCAATTATTTTAAATACATTTGTTTTATCTTCACTGCCTTTATTATCTTTCTTGTATAGGTAGTATATTAAACATTTTTAAAATTTCTGTTTAAGTATTAGAAATTTTTATGTTCCCTCTTATCATATATCATATGTAGAAATAGAAAGTATTATTTAAAATTAAAGCAGAAGTTGCATCAATAAACTCTCCCTGAAATAACAATTAAAAATTCTAGGTCTCAGATATACTAAAAGAAACTAGTATGAAGGCAGTGGATGAAGAACAAAAACCGTAAAGAATCTGGAGAGAATTTGGTTCTGGAATCAGGAACCCCATCATTGTTTACAAAAGAAAAATCTCAGGTTGCCCAAAGAGAAGATTACAGTCTTACTGGCTTAAGGCAACAGATAATGTAGTTTGAGGTACTAAGAGAGAGCAGGGAGCCTTGGTGGCATCTGCTGACTCAGACTAAGGTCTTTGATGATCTTGGAGTAGTGGCAAAGTCTAAGGGTAGTTTCTGTGCAAAGGTGCAGTGTAATTCTGCCCTTGAATCATGGCAAAGCCCTGCTTGGGGAAATCCTGTACACAGGTGCAGAATGTTTTGAAGCAGAGGTCCAAGGCATAAAAGAGTCCTTGACTCTGAGTCCAAACACCAGTTGCTAGGGAAAAACAAACTTTAAGAATAAACAATTTAATTTTACAAAAATGTTGTAGACGCTGCATCCTTCAACATCTGTCTGTATTTTAGAAACTTTCTCCTAGTTAACTTTCTCAAGATAAAATCCTATAAAAGAAACTTACTGTGCTAACTCTGAGTCACTGCCCCTTCATCAGAGGACAGTGTCCCACCTGCTCCCAGATTTTTCTATGCTTTTTTTTTGACCCCCATCACCCCTCACTGGTACCTGAATTCAGTCGTGCAGCTCACAGAAAGACAGAAATGGAAAGATACAGAAGGAGAAGCCCTAAAATCTATGTATAAATTTTTTCCAGAACCATGACTGATTTTTATCCATATCTGCACAACGACTGAAAAGTTCTAAGTGAAACAAGTTAGAACACTGATAGTGAATAGGGACCTCAGCTGCTGGCCAAAAGAGGAAAGACAGATATGTGAATTTAACAGAGTTCACTTTTTGCTAAACATAAAACAATCAAACAAAAAAAAAAAAAAAACAATATCCCTTGGAGAAATAGAACAAACTTAGAATTGTTAGAATGTATAAAGTCTAATGCCTATTATATAATTCAAAGCAACTAGATGACCAAAGAACATAAATATGTGAAAATGGCCCAAAGAAAGACAAATAGAAAACACGGTAGCCCCTGTATGGAAGATAACATGGAAGAATGCCAAAATAATCCTAGTATTTAAAATATAATCATACTGAATGAACAATAGGAATCTCAGCAGAAATATGGATACACTATAAAAAATAGGACAGAAAATGTAGAATATATGAAAATAAAATACACCAGAAATATTGATACAGTATAAAAAGTTTAGAACAGAAAAAGTAGAATATATGAAAATAAAGTAAATCACATTGAATTAATAGCAAATATCAAATGACAAAAAAGTGCCAGTGAACCTAAAGGTAGTTGAATATAAACCGTTCAATCTAAAGACAAATAAATAAAAAGAACTGCAAGCAAGTTGTTTAATATACAAACAATTGGAGTCCCAAGGAGACAAGGACTAAAAAAGCATTTGAAGACAATAATTTACATGAATTTTACAAAACTATGGCAAAAACCCAGAAGCTCAGCAAAGGACAACCAACATGAAAATAAATAAAACTATCCCTAAACTTGAACGCCAAAGACAAAGAGAAAAAAAATGGAAAGGAGCCAGAGAACAAAAAACAAATTACGTTCAAGGAATAGAAATCCAAATACAATGAAGCAATACTTTAATATGTTAAGCTCTCTCCTACTTTCATTCTCTCTGCAAAGTTTGTTTTTTTTTTTCAACTTTGCATGCTCTCTATTCTAGTCCAATGGAACTCATTCCTCAAATCTTAGCTTGAATGTTTTTTACTCACACATCTTTTCTGATCTTCCTCTCTGCTAACACAGAACATTTTTGTGTCCCAACTGTACTCTTAAACTCAACTTGCTGTTTCTTCTAAAATTTTCTTCACACAGGTTCATGAGTCCTTGGCAGGCACTAGAGTTGATTCATTTCTGATATACTCTGTGAGCACATTGCCAAATTGATATATTCACTCAGCCTTAGTACAAGATGCCACACATTTAGAAGTGAGCAAAAGATGTATCCATGCCATCAGTTTAAAATCCCCTCAGGAAGTAGATACTAAAGAAGGAAAATTAAATTAAGAATAATATAGCAATGTGATAAATGTAATAAATAAATGTTGCACAAAAATTTAACACAGAGAAAAAAAGAAAATGACTTAGTAAGCCCAATTTACAGTCGGAGTCAAAGAGAATTTCACAGAGAAAGTAATAGTTTGTTACCTTGAAATTAATCCTTTCAATTACTGAGAAGAGTTTTGCTTCAATATTTAAAAGTAAGTATGTAACTATTTTCTGAGGACAAACATTTTGAAGAGGAATATCTTGCTTAGGTTTTAAAATTATTTTTCTTTGATTTCATTGTTTTACAATTTAAACAGGTTTTGTTGTTACTTGAAAAGTCCATGCAGTGACAGTGTTGTTTTTCATAATGATTAAAATACAATGGAACTAAATTTTACTCAAATAAAAAAAAAATGTTTTTGGTACTGGGGATTGAACTCAGTGGTGCTTAACCACTGAGCCACATCCTCAGCCCTTTTTATTTTTTATTTTGAGACACAGTTTTGCCAAGTTGCTTAGGGCCTTATTAAACTTGCAATCCTGTCTCAGCCTCCTGAGTCATGGGGATTACAGGGGTGCACCACCAGGCACAGATCAAATGAAAACTTTAATGAATTGAGACCAATAACAATTTTCTTTCTTTACCTATTGGTGGCACAAATGTTAACATTATAGTGCATAGGACGGAAGAGAGAATAAAATCAAAATTAACAATTTGAGAAGATAATGGCTAATATTACAGAAATTTTTAAATAAAATTAATAGAGCACTTTATTCATTATTTGCACTAAGTAAATATTACACTAATAATAGGTACGACTTCTTATCTAGTTAGAACATATCTGCATTCATTGCCAAGTTGACAAATAGGTAACACTAATAACAGAGTAAGGAAGAAACTAAGTCGTGAATAGAGAGAAATGGAATGATCTATTTAAGCACTTTTATTTTCACTATCTTTGGAGATTAAATCACCTAAATGTATTGAATAAGAAATATTTGAAATTGCCTGTACATAACGAATAAGATATTAAAGAATTTGCTTGAATGACACAATAAACCAGCAGATGATGAATGAAGAGCTAAAGCAGAAATTGTATGCACATGGAATTATACTTCATAATGCAATAAATTGAATGATAAATGCGCCACATATTTTTATAAGAATCACATGAAATAGAATTTAATCATAGTCCTGTATTTGCAGGTCACAAAGTTAAAACAGTAAAGAAACAGTGGAAATTTCTCTGTGTGAGTGTTCATGTTTTATTGATGCCATGATATTGGTTTTTATTTTAGCAGCTCTGACACATTTGGTCCTGACAACATCTGACAGTGCTGGAAGAAATGGCAGGCAATATTTTGCTGACATAGCAAAATGACATCAGGAAAGCAAGTGTCCCAACAGCAAAATGCACACATATTCATTAATAATGTAACCTCTGTAGAAATAAGAGTAATCTGATTACACAATTATGCAGCTTGATAGAAGTCATGTTAAAATATGCACAGTTTTTATAAAAATAGGGCACACCTGAAACTTCATTTAGTGACTGCATTAACTCAGTATGTACTGTTCATCTGCAGAATGCATTAACTTGACATGCACTGTGATTTTTGTTTTGTTTTGTTTTTCAAGATGGGTTCTTGCTATGTGGCTCAGACTGGTCTCAAACTCCTGGGCTCAATAATCCTGCCACTTTAGCTTCCCAATTTACCTAGGACTACAAACAGGCATCACTGTAATCTTTTATTAGGACTTGTTATGTTGAGTCATAGCTCTATTCAACTCTGTAAATGAAGAATAGCTTTTTTCTTTCAAAAGTGCACTCCCACTAGTTTTAACAGCAAATCACATAGGAAATAAAGTGACAATACCTCTTAAACTGATATTTTTAATTCAAAGATTAAAATGCTATGAGAGCCTAGTCAGATCATTCTAAGATGATACTTTTTCTGTTAAACTACCCCAAAGGAGATTGATTAAACTATATGTGTGCTAAGATAGAAGCATTGAGATCCTTCAGACACCATGAGAAGTCCAGACAGCAAGTTTATATTTACTTAGAATGCCTATAAATCAGGTAAAAATGTGCCAGATCAACATCTTGTAAATTAATAAGAATAATCAATGCTATTTCAAAGTACTAAAAAATGTATTCAGTTATTACACTTTTAAGATTAAGAGAGTTGCCCGTTAAAACTTATAAATTTGTTCAAATTGTAGGAAATATAATTACATATAATTTTACACATATTTTATACATATAAACCCATATATATATATATATATATATATATATATATAAATTATATGTGATTAAACTATTGGTAACTTGGATCCATTTTATGAGTTAAAATGAAATTTATGACATTTATTTCAATGAGATGACACAGAATAAATCAAGATAATCAGTACTGTGTACTAAATGATGAAGCAAATAACAAATCATCCTGGCATATCAGTGATGCATTGAGCATTCATCTGACACTTAGTGTTGTCAAGTTTGTAGCTTAAAACCAAATTGGCAAATGCTAAAATCAGGTCCATTCTTTTTCTCAGTAGTCAGTTGGAAGGGATCAAATAGACAGCAATGTAATGTATGGGGGAAGGCGAACCATACAGTGTTAATTTAATTAGTAAACATTTTTCTGAATTTAAGGATATTTGAGGTATTTGCTTTCTAATATTTATAATGTAATTTAATTTCACTCTGATTTGAATGGAATACTAACTTCTGTACTTAAATTTATGCTCATAATATTATTTGTGTTCCTTAAAATAGTGGGAAAAAACTGTACAAACTTCTGTCTCCTCAAAACTGAGATTCTCCCTGACATTAACCTGAAAACCCTTCAGTGTTTATCCCGTGCTCTTTCCTTATGTGTTCCATTGCTGTGTATTTTGAACATTTTAACTTTTAGAAATTTTTAATGAAATCACACAAAATGTTAAAGAGGACTTACAAAATGGAAATATAATTCATTTACAGATTGGAAAACTCCAATTGAAAAAAATCCTATTCTTCACAAATGTATTCCATGAAATCTGGATAAAACAGATTCAGTGCAATTTCAGTGGTTTAAAAAAGTTGTTTTAATTTCAGTAATAATTCAATTGACACATTTAGGAGCTAAATGATTTGATTCAAAATTTAAATGTATAAAAGTAAAAAATGACCAACACATTTTTAAAGACAAGAAACAATTGGGTAAATTGCCCTCTACTCAATATCAAGACAGTATGAATCTGTATAATTAAAAGAGTGGTGTTGGCATGAAGAGGACATATAGATTAATAGATACAACAAAGCCAGAGGATAGGTCAGAACTGTATGTTAGATGAGTGAGAAAAGTATGAATTTTCAATAACCATTGCTACGATGCAGGGTTATCCTTGTGAGGGAAAATATCAAGTCTAATTTTATTCCTAATTTGTATGCAAAAACAAATGCCGGTACAGATATATTTATGAAACAAGAAAAATGAGTGCAATTTTAGGGGAAAATTAGGAGGTTATCTTTATACCATCAAGATGGGAAAAGGAAACAAACATAATGCATAGCAAATTTATAGAACTAAATATTCATACAGTCTAATGCATTAAAAATCTATTAATTGGG
Organism: Aplodontia rufa; assembly: GCA_004027875.1. Classification (NCBI taxonomy): domain Eukaryota; kingdom Metazoa; phylum Chordata; class Mammalia; order Rodentia; family Aplodontiidae; genus Aplodontia; species Aplodontia rufa. Next base: position 97,166 of record PVKS010000800.1, on the reverse strand, counting down.
GAAATATATTGGCCAAATCATAGGTATATTGTGTGCACATACATATAAGTACTAACAAATCACATCATTATGTACAACTATAGTGCACCAATAAAAACTGTGAGAAAAATAAAAACAAAATATTTATTTGTGAAGATGCATCATCAAGGCAGTGGAGCGGTAAGATGCATGTTGGGAGAGGGTATTTGCAAAATTCCCAGTAAAGTTTGCAAAACAGTCATTAACATTTTTTTTTTTTTACAAATAAGGAATTGTGAATTTTTAGAACAAATAATTAAAAGCTGAGAAAAAAATCTTCATGATATGTGGAACAATAGGAACTCTCATTTCTTACTGGTCCAAGTAGAGCTGTGTTTAAACAGTTTTGGAAAGCAGTATGGCATTAACTAATAATATTAAATATAAATTTACCCTGTAGTTCTCTTGGTTCTGTGTGCTTGGATCCAATCTTGTCCACACAGAAGTCTAAGCAGCTGACTTCTGTGATTACTTTAATTAACTTCATTCAAGTGACAGTTTAAGCAACAGACCCTCATTGTATACATAATTTATGTAAGTGGCATTGACTTGGAAGACAAACCATGATTATTGTTGCTATCTTAATTTCATTTTTTAAAAATTACTGACCACTAGGATTTCTTAGATGTGCATACTTAGACTATTTCTGAGCTCACAATTTAGAAGATACTAAGAAAAATCAGCACTTATAAATATTAGGAACATAAAATGAAACATAGAACTTACCAAGAGGCCAGATGATGCATGTTCTAAAAGCAGATTTAAGTAGAAAACTGTTACTGATGTGGGCTGATGGTAAAATGTGTTACAGCTGTGAATTCACTAGAACAGGTGGATCATTTTTTTGCATGGAATTTTTAGCTTCTTTGGATTTGATCAGTCCATAGACAGCACTTTTGAAAGTATATAAATTTAGACTGGGGAAAAATCAAAAAACTAAATGGTTTTTTCCAAGTGGTTCTTTAAAACTTTAAAAGAGTTTCCTCAGTATAATATTTTATCACAAAAATAGTTGATTATTTTTATTATATTCTTGATATTGGCATTCAATGTTTAAAAGATACAAATAAAATCTTTGCTCCAGATTTTTTGGATCATTGTACTTCAAGAGAACAAAATCAAGAAAAGGATCTGTTATTAATTTCAACCCTCATCCTCCTCATGCAATGATTCATAGTTTATATCACCACTGGAAGGGCTCCTGAGGCTCACATTGACAAGCTATCTGAACTACTGAAACAGTCTATGAATTTGTCTGCCTGCATCTGGTTTTGCTACCATCAAACTCATGCTAAATAATAACACCCAACTGATCTTTCCAAATGCAAAAATAATTTTAACTCCAAGATTAAAATATTTGGTTCTTCATGATCAACAACAACAAGAAAAAAGTACTCTTCATCAATACATCTAGGATGAAGATGTGTCTGAATCTACATTCAGCCCAATCTCAAGCTGTTCTCTGCCTCAAAATTTACACATTGGTAATTTTATAACTTTTTTCTGCCAATCATCATGGCTCACATTATTCAAAAGGAGCTCAGATGCCCCTGGACTACAAAGATTTTTCTTGCCCAACTCCAAGAGGCTCGACACCTCCTCCTCATGCTCCTATAGAATTCCATCTTTCTCATTCTTTTCCTGGTGGCATCAGGTACAATTGAGAACTGATTGTAACTGATATTGTTAAATATTACAATTTCCCCTACATATTTTTTGTTCATCTACTAGAACATTGACCTATTAGCCACTGATCATTTATTTCATCATCTCTGATGAAATGTTTCATCAGAGAGAAATATTGTGACTTCTAAAACTCAAGTGTAGGACCTGAAGGGACTCAAAATGCAAACATATAACCTCCTGAATCAGAGACAATAATATCGCCAACAGTATTATCATGGGGGGAGCTTAAATGCTGGTACACCCAACACAAAGCTGCCAACCCCAATGATGAAAGATACAAAAGAATATCCATGCAACTTTGTGCAATCTAATTGCAAATCTGGTCTGTGTTCCCACTCTGGATAGTCTGAGGAGATGTTTAAGACTTCACAATAAAAGTCACAAAGAGGCACCGACAACATGCAGAAAGCCAGTGAGAATGAGAGAATGACCATTTCAGCCTGTATCAATCAGAACTGAAATGGACTGATCACAACAAATTCCCCCACCACAATGACTTGGAATCAAAGGCAAACCTTGGGAAAGAGACAAAATCTCTGACCTGATATATATGAAATATGTAGAAAATTAAAGTTGCTTTTCTTGTGAACACAACTTGAAATGTACACCTATTGAAGACTAGACATTCATATGGAAGAGTTCTGGGGATTGAGACTCAGATAATTTTGTATATGTGGTCAGGCATACTTTAATATCAATAAGGCCCTCTGGAATACTGCATGTCCAACTGGAAGTTGCTGATAATTTGTGCAATTTTTTTCTTGTATGGATCTTTATTTTCCAAATTTCCAAAACGAAAACTGATTTCTTTAAATTCCTGTTAGTCTCTGAAATGAAAAATTGTATTACAATAACTACATAATCAATTACAATGAAATAGAAACTCTTAAAATATTATCCCATCATTTTCATTAGATCTGATATTGCAAAATGCCTTACTTATACAATCTGTTCCTTGATTCTACCAGATTATTTTATCCTAATGGTACACATTATCTATTAAAGAAATGTACATTCTTATGTGTGATAAGTATTTTTTCATCATAGCAGCTTCATTATTATTTTCCCTTATTTTGACATTTTGGAGATTTTTACTTTTATATTTTTGTTGTAATGAAGTTTAATTAATATATGTTGAATTCATTTTGGATGTGTTGGTTTAATAGCATAATTAGAATATTTTCTCACTTAAACTAAGCATATTAAATGTATAAAATGTATATTTTCTTCTCAAACTTACATGATTGGCTAAATATATTCTGCCATAAGGAATTAGGCTTCCTTTTTCTTTTTGATTGCTTTAGTTAAAACTTATCTTTCTAGCAGACCACATCTGCTTCTCTCTATTCAGAGGTAGCTTCTCCCTCCCTATTCTCCATTCCTATTTACTTACTTTCATTCTTCAGATGCACTCTGGAATCATTTTGTGAAGTTTTCATATCCATTGTGGGGAAAAAAGTCTAGAATTTCTTAAAAATTGGGCTAACATCTCATATATTGATTTGGTCAAGGAAAATTTATATTTGAAAGATGGAATCCTCCCAAAAATTCTAGATTCTTTTATTTATTAAATTAATTTTTAATAAGTGTGTCACCTTATTGTAAAATTTCAGTTACTCATAGGTTCTTATGATTTGAGTATATTTCTTGTTATGATCATCCCTGGGCATTTTACTGTTCAGGTTCTTAATGTAAATATAATGTTTACTTCCTCATATTTCCTTACCAGCTTTTATTTAGTTAGTTATTTTTTGGGTGCTAATGATTGAAGATTGATTCCATGAACTTGTGCATGCTAAACACATGCTATAAAACTGAACTGCACCCCCTCTTAGGTTTGTACTAGTAATGCTTTGATTTGAGTATGTTTTTGATATAATAAGTTATATTAGAATTGAAGGGTTTTCTCATATGATGTGCTAATAATCATATACTTCTGGATTTACATTATCAATCTTTTTTTTATATTTCCAGTACAATATTAAGTAATTGCTGCAATAGCAAGCATTATTTAGAATTACTTTCAGCTATAGAGTTGTTAATCTGCCACAGTAGAGTGAGTCACTAAAGTGAGATTTCTGTTCATCTCTTCTCTGGGCTATAGATACCTCCAGAAGTTCTTAATTTCTTTGTTTTTACTTTCTTTGAAGTCCTTGTTGTTTTGGTGAGATATAGAACCTTTGAAATTTATCAGGCCACCCCAAATTTCTTATTTTCTTTTCACTTTATAAACCCTGAAATTCTTTGTCTAAGTGAAGTGCTACTCCCCTGTTAGGTGGACCATGGCTGACATGGGACCCGTTTCCCTGCTCTCCCCAATACACTGCCACTCCATAGCTCTGATCTGTATCTTTCCTTCTAGATAAATTTTTAAATTGCTAATAGTTTTCAAAAACGTGTGCACTCACTTTCTCCCACTTAAATCTTTCAGAAGGAATTGGGAAGGATCTACCCAGTGGTTCATGGAAAATTCTGCCTCTTGCTGACAATTTTCAAAAGTGAATGGAATGAATTTGTACCTTTTCCCTCTTTTTTGTTTCTTGAATCCTACTTAATTTTGTCCAACATACTGAATTTGAGAGGAGTTAATTGATCCTTTTTATGAAAGTATATTTCCCCTGAAGGTAAAGCCTTTGCTAAGGAAACATGGCTAGATATAAGGGAAAGACTGCTGAGCAGGAAAACTGCAGGAAGGCTCAGGAAGATTATATATGAACAAAATAAATACATTTCTGGTTCAGATATTAAATAATAAAAATACAAGTCATATCAGGGCTATCACAAAGCTATTATTGATTTATACAAAAAATGGAAAGCAGTATTACTAATTTTAAAATGGTGACTCTGATTCTCCAAAAAGCTAAATAATTCTTATTTTCATAAATCATATAGCAGTTTAATTCCATGACTCCAAATAAAAAACAATGTGATTTTAGCTTTATTATTGGTAGAGGATCATCTTCAATTAATTAGTTTGGCAGTCATTCTTGAAACATTAAAAATGAAAAGCATTTTGTTGAATTAGATGTGTCTTTTGTTCCTCTTAGTACTCTACAGACCTAAAGCAAGGCATGAGATATTCAGTAATTTTGAAACTATATAACTAAGATACGGTCTCCTAGCAACTGACATTGCCAAAAGCTTTCTTCCTTTGTTTCAAATTCTGTGCAGTCCAAAATATTTTTCTCATTTTTCACATTCTTTACTATTTGTCTTCCAGCAAAGAAATTTTATTTTGAAAATCCAAATATTACTCAGTGTCTGTAATTTTCAAGGCTTAAGATCTTCAAATCTATATACTGCTTTAAGAAGGTAATGTACAAATTAATTAACCATTCACACTTAAATAGACACTTATATGGTTGAGGTTGAGATGAGATATGTGTGAGTTTCCTATGTAAAGAGTCTCTTAAGAGTATGAAGAGCTGCCAGTAGAATGAGTGACTATTTGTACACCTACAAACATGAATGGGTGTTTCCTTTGTTCATGAAATAGAGGTGTAATATTAGGGACACCTCAGCAATTAGGCAGAGAAAAATCAATGAAAAGTACACACATGTGACTTCTATCAAACAAATGAGGACTGAGGGAACTGCTGAGCAAATAAATAATAGTCAGTAGAAAACTACTAGAGCACAAGGTTGTTAGAAGCAGAGATGTAAGAGTATAGCATCCAATCGCACCTCTGCTGGTTATTACTGTGTCTTTCAACAGAGTCTGTAATCTGTCTCCACTCCAGTTTTCTTTCCTGTAAAATGGTCACTAGTTGTTCTTTAAAGCTACTCAGCATCTGAATCCTCTTTTAAGATTAATAAAGTTCCCCACAATATGAATCGTTTTGGAACATAGAGCCCCTTGCTTCAACAGAAGTTTAAGATGTCACTGTAATGCCTATCTTGCTTTGATGCTTGTGAAGGATGTCTGCTCCAGAGTACAGACTCAGATAATTATCTGGATGTGGAGGTAATTACATCCAAATCTTGCTCCTCAGACAGCAATGAGGCCTTGCTGGGATTGATAGTCAAGAGTGCCCAGCGCATAAGCAAAACAAGTCGCAGAAACTGTTGGATGGAAGGCATGGTGGTCATTTCCTCCCTGATCCAGCTATCTGGTATTATCACAAGAGTGACTCAACCTTAAGTTTTACTCCTGCATTGGATTTCTTGCTTTCCAGGGAATCCTGTTAGCTGCCTCATACTATGTTGATTGCTTTCTTTCTTTCATCTTTTTTTTTCTTAAATCAAAATCTACTTTGAGCTTGCAACTAATGGTCTGAAATTTTATACAACCTGACTATCCCAAATCCAAAAATCCAAAATTCAAAATGCTCCAAAATCTGAAATGCTTTGAGACTGACATGAAGTCACAGTACAAAAATTCACATCCTGACTTCATGTTATGGGTTGCAGTCAAATAGCAGGCAAAACAAAGTCCATTCAGTGTCCTAAAAGGAAAAAAGATCCTCCCACCCCATTTGATTGCAATATATCTTTTCTATTCTGGCTCAGATTTCCCTGTGCAAGCACACACCTGTGCAGGCTGGATACGCAGACAGCAAATCCCCCAAGATGCCCAGTATGTGGCCAAGGCTCACTGTGGTTTTTGTTTTGTTTTTTTTTTTTTTTGGCGTATTTTCTAATAAGACCTAACAAAACAAGAGCAATTTTGAGAAAGAAAAGTTTGTTTTAGCTCATGGTTTTAGAGGTTCACTCAATGATTGGCCAACTCCATTGCTCTGGGCCCAATCTGAGGCAGAACATCATGGTAGAAGGGTGTGATGGAGGTCTGCTTTCTGCTCATAGTACCAGGAAAAAGAGAGAGAGAGAGAGAGAAGGAAAGGGGCCTTAGGAAAGATGAATCTTTGCAGGGCATGCTCTCATTGCATGTTCTCAATCACTCACCTCTGCACATTCCTTCACGGATTTTCTCATGACCTTCTTGGGGGAGACACCTCATATCCAAACCATAACAAGTGTTAAGAAATAAAAGGAAGCATGTATGGTTATCTGGAGCATAGAAACTCAAGCTGTTGGAACTCACCAGTGTCGATGTGAAGCACCTTACAGAAGAGCATGTTGTTGGAATGACCGCCATACAGGAACTGAAGTAACAGAAGGATAAACTGTTGAAATTCTATGCAAAGGTAATTAAAAGAATTTAATGAAAAAGAGGAAAATAGTACATAAAGCAAAAACTGAAAACCTTGATTGCATATCAAAGACTGGATCTATCAGCATCGGATGAACACATGCCACTTAATCATATGCTGATCATGAATCCAACAAAGATCTTTCACAATGAATTAAGTATTCAACATGATGACTTCAGAATATTAAGAAAGACATGGAGTTAAAATTTTAAAGATTTGTGGAGATGAAACATCTGCTGACCGTGAAACAGTGGGGAGATTCAATGATGAGTTTTCCAAGGTCACTGCTGATCAAAATCTGCTGCCAAAACAAGCCTACAATGCTGACAAAACATGACTGGGCATGAGTGACCCAGTGAGACACCAACTACAGCTGATGAAACAACCCTTATAGGAAATTAAGGACGTCAAGGACAGAATAATTGTGCTGGAATGGGCTAACGTAGATGGCACACACAAATGTAAACTTGCTGTGATAGGTGAAAGTTTGTTCTCACTGTTTTAAAACAGTGATTTCTTATCAATCCGTTATTAAGCTAACAAAAAAGCCCAAATCACCAGGGATATCTTTCGTGATTTTATGATTGGTCATCATTTTGTGACTTGTCCTCACTGCAGGGAAGCTGGACTAGAAGATGATAGCAAGATTTTTATGCCATGGACATTACCCCAAAGGTGAATGTTAATTTGGCCTTGTGACCAGGGTTATCCTGTAGTCAATGAAGAATAAATATGAAAACACCTATTAACATGCTATCAGCAGTGAATAGAAACATGGACGTGGAAGATTTTCAAAGGGAGTTTAATTTGAAGGATGGCATTTATGTTGTTGCAAATGCTTGGAACATGGTGACAAGAGATGCAGCCATGCTCTGGCCTACAACAGTGTTCAGGAATGCTGGTGGACAAGATGGTGACTTTGAAGTATTTTGAATATCAAGTGAGAAAAACAATGATGCCTGACCACCTTACATATGCAATAGATATCAGAGTTCATCAGTAAGCTGGAAGAAGTGGCTATTGAATCAGTTTTAACATCTGTAGTGAGGCTCTATTTGCCCATTCATTGACTGGTAGGAAAAAAAGTCAAAATGGTTTCTTTATTAACTTGATGTTGATAATAGTGGTAACAAAGATGATGTAGTTAACACTGCAGAAAAGGTGCCTATGTATGACATGAATGCTGAAAATGAATGATGGACTTACTGAGAGAATTGAGCAGTGTGCTCTCAAAACAAGAATAATGTCAGTTTATAAAATCAGAGGGGCTTCTAAGCAAACCAAATATCATTTTTAATGAAGTAGAGACTCTGGAAGAATCATTTTTAAAAGCCATTCAGCAGAAAGACTCCTCATCCCTAGAGGACCAGCATCATGGTCCCTCATCTGTTTTTGACATTTAAAAATAAAATAAAGTACAATCAACATACAGCATTGTAGGTGGAGGCTGAAGCTGCCTCTGTTTGCTGATGCTGGTGCTGTACAGCTGACAGGGATTCTGGTGAGGTCTCTGTGCTGCTCACTTATCCTGAATGCATGATTTTTTACTGCATCAATACTATGTCTTGTACCTTACTGTTAAGTACGTATATGTAAACAAGTGTAAGAGAAAAATTGTTTATCGGTAGCATAAAAATTCAAAGTCAGACACGATGGTGATATCAGGTGACCATAGATTGTCCACACAGGTGACACAGGTAGAAACAAAGTGTGTTTTCTCATAGTCCAATGCTCACAAACTTTGTTTTGTGCAGAAAAATATTTAAAGGACTGTGAAAAAATTAACCTGAGACTGTGTGTATAAGGTGTATGTAAAATATAAATGAGTTCTGTTTTGACTTGTGTCTCATCCCCAAGTTAACCCATTTTGTATATGCAAGGATCTATAATATGAAAAATAGCTAAAATCAGAAACCCTTGTGGTCCCAAGAACTTAGGATAAAAAATAATCAGTCACCTGCATTATACAGCAGCATTGTGAATACTGAATAAGAAATGCAGGTTATATAATAACAATAGGAACTGGAATACAGCATGTTTAATAAATATTAACAAAGTACATATTGGACCCTTAAAAGCTCTTTCCATGGGATAAAAATATCACTTATTAGAAGACCATTTCAACCCTTACTCTTCCAAAGGTTTTTAACAAGAGCAAAGCAAAACAATAAAGTGGCAAGAAAATGAGCCCTGAAGCAGGTGCTTGTTAATTCATATTGATTGGCCTTCTTTACTTTCTTGAGTAAGGGCCTTTAATCTTTCTGAATCTTAGTTTGCCATCTGCTAACTGCGTATAAATATTTCCTAACTTGATTGAGGTGACAGTGATAAAAATATACTCAAAATACTTAGCATGTTGCCAGACTTGGATAATGAGACTAATAAATTGTAGCTATTGTTACTAGAATTTTGAGTCACTTCCCTCATTCAATTCTCATAATACACAAACATTTTACATCACAGTAGAGGTTATGAAGATTTGTATCAGATATCGGTCCCTGTTTTAGTCAGTGTTTTTGTTGCTGTGACCAAAAGATTTGACAATAACAATTAGAGGAGGAAAGCTTTATTTCGGGCTCACCGTTTCAGAAGTCTCAAGCCATAGATGGCTGAATTCATTGCTTTGGACATGAGGGGAAGCGGTACATCATGAGAGAAGGTGTGGAGGAGGAAGGAAGCTCAGGACATAACAACCAAGTGGCAGAAAGACAGCTGCCCTCTCCAGAAACAAAAATATAAATGCTAGACATGCCCATAGTGACCTACCTTTTCCAGCCACACCATACCTGCCCAGAGTTACTGCCCCATTAATCCCCATTAGTGAATTCATGTACTGATTAGGTTAAAGCTCTCATAACCCAACTATTTCACCCCTGAACCTTGCTGCAATGTCTCACACGTGAGCTTTTGGGGGACACTTCCTAGCTAAACCATAACAATCTCTTCAATTACCTTTCATTCACATATTTATTAACAAAATAAAAGTCTGCTGTGTCATTTGATGTGGTAGGATATGTTACTCAGCTTTTTTGTCATTAAGACAAAAATGCTTGAGGAAAACAAATTAAAGGAGAAGAGATTTCTTTTGGCTCACAATTCCAGTCCATGGGTGGCTGGCAGAGCAAGACTGCTCAGCTCATGACATCGAGGAAGCAGAGAGAAAGCAAGGGGCTGGCATCAAGATATAGCCCCCACGGACACACCCCAGGGATTCACTACTTAAACTACTCCCATCTCCTACAGCTTTCACCTCCTCCCACTAATGCCATCAAATTATTGATATACTGATGAGGTCAGAGCTCTCATGATCCAAACACTGCCCCAAAGGTCCACCTTGGAACATGACCTCAACACATGAACTTTCAAGGACATTCCAAGTCCAAACTATAGAACAATATATTATAAAGAACTTTATAATTTGCTTTTGAAAAAAATATGTAAAACTTGAAAATGAAGCAAATGATTTTTAATTCTTCCACATCATTTAGGGAATTTGTTTAACAATCTAATTCAAGAATTATTGAATTATATTGAAGAAGGTATCTATGTGTGTCTTTTCTATAAACTGAGTTCAGATACTCTGAAGTTCATATTAGCTTCCACTTGTTCTGTCCATCATAAAAGATAACTAGAAAGATTATCTTTTATAGCCTTATAGGGCTCTAACCAACATAGGTATATTAGTAAATTCATTTCATCAGACACTTTGGCTATTTAAACTCCCATTCTTGAATTCTTCATAGAATATTTTCCAATCTCACTGAAATCCTCATCACTTTATGGATTAAATAAAATCTTTCGCATATGTTCATTCTATATTTTCATGAGAGTCATGTTTCAAAATTTTGGAAAATAAGCTTTGGCATACTAAACACTCAGCAAACACATTTTAGCAAACATAGAATCCGATAATGCCAGACTAAACTAAAACAAACATCTGTTTATGTTACCCAAGTTTTTCCAAACTTGTTAAACACACTGATAATAACATGGAGGCTAATTCTTACAATAGCCAATTTCTTCCTTTTTTTTTTTTTAAGAGAGAAAGAGAGAATCAATTTTATTTAGTTTTTCATGTGGCTTTCTTTGTTCCAACACTTCATTGTGTATGTGCTACTGGGGTTTGAACCCATGTCCTTGCGCATTCCAGGCAAGCACATAACACCTGAGCCACCACTCTAGCCTCAGCCAATTTCTTTAATGAAAAGTAGGAATGTGTTTAAGTGGATTCTGAAATGCATCTCTAGATCAATAGGTAATCATATAATTTAACTAACTTAATCATTGAAACTTCAGATTTTTTCAAATGAAGGGACTAAACTAGATAATCTCTAATCTCTCTTTTCTCTGAAAATTACGTTTCTAAACGCAATGTTATTAAACACCATTTTGGATTACCATCTAGAGTTTTGATAGATTTTCAACAAATTAAATATAAATAAATTCAATCAAATTACAGAAGATGTAAAGACTATGAAATAGAGATGGAAGAGTTGAAGCAATTCCAAAACTTCTATTTACTTAGAAAAGACATTTTGCTTGAGAATAAATGGGCCTAAAAAAATAAAAAAAAAGATGCATATAAATATTTATTGGCTTTTTGGACTTCCTCTATTGAGAAATTTTTATTCAGTTCCCTAGCCTATTTATTGATTGTATTATTTGTGGTTTTGGTATTCAGGTTTTTTAGTACTTTCTATATTCTGGATATTAGCCCGCTAACCAAGGTATATCAAGCAAGGATTTTCTCCCACTCTGTAGGTTCTCTCTTGACACTCTTGATTAATTCTTCAGCTGTGCAGAAGCTTTTCAGTTTAATGGCATCCCTCTCATTGATTCTTGGCTTTCATTCTTATGCTGTAGGAGTCCTGTTAAGGAAGGAAGGAATAGCCTACACTGATATGGTGGAGTGTTGATCCCATTTTTTCTTGTAGCAATTGTATAGTTGTTGGTTTAATTTCTAATTCTTTGATTCATTTTGATTTGATTTTTGTACAGAGTGAGAGATAAGGATCTAATTTCAGTTGTCCAGCACCATTTGTTGAACAGGCTACCTCTCTTCCACACTATATTTACGCCCCCTTTGTCAAATATAATATGGTTAAAATTTGTGGGTTTGTCTTCGTATCTTCTAGTCTGTTCCATTGGTCTTCATGTCTGTTTTGATACCAACACCACACTATTTTTGTTACTCTAGCCCTGTAGTATAATTTCAGATCAGGTATTGTGATCCTTCCTGCTTTATCCTTCTTGCTTAGTAATGTTTTGGCTACTTGTTGGGGTCTGACCTTCACTCCATTTCATCAGCTACCCTAGAGTGATCTTGTTACTATTTGTATAAGTTCCTTCAGGAGGGGCTGCTAATTTTGATACAAATAAGATCAGGGTGGGTTGGAATGTGCTAATCACAGATGTTCCTAAGTTGTTTTTCAGTACTTGAAATCTGCGTAACCCCTGGCAACTCCCTTAGAAGGATTACTATTGGTTCCTTGGCTGTCTCCCCTCTCTATAAAAACCTGTGTGCCTTGGTAATAAATGGATTCTGAGCTGCCATCCACTGTCTGTGGCTGACTAATTTCCCTGGCTGAGAGGGAAGGGATTTCCAGGGAGGGGAGGATCCGGATTTTGGCCGCAGCACTCACCCTCCTGATTGGCTCCCGGGGGACGATCCAGCTGGTCCAGATTGTCCCGCCCGCCCTCAGGTATGCCTGAGGTAGTGACAGCTACTCTGGGTTTCCTGTTATTCCAAATTAATATGAGAATTGCTTGTTTTGTATCCATGAAGAATGTCATTGGTATCTTGATGGGGATTGCATTGAATCTGTATAGGTATTTCAGCAGAATAGCCATTTTAATTATATAGATTCTGTCTTCCCATGAACATGGACCATTTTTCCATCTTCTCAGGTCTTATTCAATTACCTTTCTTAAAGTTTAGCAGTTTTCATTGTAGAGATCCTTTATATCCTTTGTTAAATTAATGATGAGTTGGCAAGTATACTAAAACTCAATAAAGACACATCAAGAAAACTACAGACCAATTTCCCTGATGAACATAGACACAAAAATCCTTAATAAAATCCTAGCAAACTGCATCCAAAAACACATCAAAAAGATAATACATCACAATCAAGTGGGCTTCATTCCACAAATGCAAGGCTGGTTCAACATATGCAAATCAATATATGTAATTCATCACTTAAACATAATTAAAGATAAAAACCATATGATCATCTCAATTGATTCAGAAAAGGCCTTTGATAAAATTCAACACCCATATATGCTCAAAACTCTGGAGAAGACAAAGGAAGGGATCAAAGGAAGATCCTTTAATTTTGTAAGAACCTTTTATGACAAACCCATAGCCAACATTATACTTAATGGAGCAAGACTGAAAACATTGCCACTAAATTCAGGAACAAGACAAGGCTGTCCACTCTCACCATTCTTATTCAACATAGTCCTCGAAACCCTAGTCAGAGATATCAGAGAAGAGAAGCAAATCGAATGAATTTGATGAGGAAAAGAGGAAGTCAAACTATCTCTATTTGCCAATGGCATGATCCTATATCTAGCAGACCCAAAACACCCTAGTCTGTTGATTCTTCTATATTACACCCCTATATCAAATATAAATGTCCATATTTATATATGTATATATATCTACATATGTATACTATTGTGAATTTTCCATAATTAAATGATTGTATAAATATTATCGGACTGCTCAGGGGGGTAAAGAGTAGGCTACATTGTTGATTATTTCCCTAGATCCTTCCCTATCTTCCCTACATGTCCCATTCCCCTCCTCTCCCCTCCCCTCTCCCGCTACATGTCTGTGATTCCCTTAGATTATGTGTTGCTATGCCCTTGGTGGGTCCAATACATGAGTTTGACAACCTTTCACCTAATCCTGGGTTTAGCTCTAGTTATCTAGATTTTTTTTAAAAAATACATAAATTAATGGTGGAAACATAATATTAAATTTCATTAGCTCACTCCAATTATTTGCTTGACATTTCTTCCAAGGCAATGTGCTTTTGAATCCTTTTTTAAAAACAAATATGATTTACTGTTTTACTTAAGTATTTTTTTTGTTTTCCCCGTGTGCAAGAAGGTTAAAACAAAAGACATAAAATTGGAGTTTATAAAATGAGCATTTCCTTTTATGGTTGGCTCACTTTTTACTATTTTATGCTCACATTTTGGCTTCCAATTATCACTATACTAATGGTTTGTTCTTAATTATAATTTCCATAATTTCTCAGATTGAGAAGAAATTTAGCCCATATTTTCAAGACACATCTGTTTGAATAAATCCCTGTGCTCTCCTGGTTCATTCCTTGACAGCGTTTTCAGAGTTTATTTCATTTCACTAGAGGCCTTCCGAATCCCATCATAGAATCATGAGTGATCTGCCAAGACAAAACTATTACCAATCAGCCCAGTGTTCTTTGCCTCAATTTGACATAGGGAACATGAAGGGGCAAGAAACACCAGTGGTACAAGGCTTTTGTGGGGGCATATACTCTAGCACAAGTGAGACAATGCATGGGAGGAGGTGTACAGACTGGCTCCATGAAGGAGGTTTTGGATGAAGTTTTTATAAGCCTGTGTTTGCCTGGCATAGGTGCCCTTGATGGTTATTGCACACAGCTATTTATTATTATACATGCTCTGTCTTTTGTTCTCAACACCAGGGTTTGCACTTGACATGGTAATCTGCCCATGTATACTGCATCTGTCTGCACTCACCTTGGAAAATGGCAGAGGTCTTACCACAGCCACCTGAGGAAGGTTATAGAGAGGTCAGAGTTGGGCTTTCTATGCATGAAGAGTTGCAGGAACGTCTCTCACAAACTTTGGAGGAAGCCAGTAGCTCCTGAACCTGGTCATTGGTGGAAACATCTTACAAAAATAGTTTATGGCTTGGATGAAAACACTAACAAGTGGTCAGGGCCTATCTATTGTGTTCAAAACCACAAAATACAATATCAATCAGTGATTTTTTAACAGTTTCTGAACTCATATCAGTAACTTTCCTGCAAATTATATTTTTCTAGTCTACAAATAATGATGAAATGAATTAAATTAGCACCCTTGAACAGGAAAACTTTTAAGAATGTATGAGAACTATTTTTTAGATGTCTGCATCCAAAGGCCAAAAAAAAAAAAAAAATGATGTAGTTCACCCAACCTTACATATCTTTTATCCTGGCTCCTGGGTAGAACATGGTGACAAATATCATTATTCGTTTGGGAGGTCACATAAAATTTTATTGCATTGTGTTCATGACTCCTGTACCATGGCTCAATGAGTTAAGTTGTGGGTCAGGGTTTTAAGGTAAAGGTCTCTTGTGATTGACTTCAGATGACTTCCTCTTGTTTCCCCACAGTTTTGTCTACCTAAACAAATCTAGCTTCCTACTGATGTGTTACTCACATGTATGCTGTTTCAGATTTGAGGAAGTTCTCTGCTTTATTCCTCTGAAAATCTAATCGGAGCATATGAATCAGGGGTATGATTAAATCAATTATCTTTTCTGCTTTATTACGGTATTAATAACAAAGATGGTGTATGTTGAAGGATTTTTTGATGTAAATATACATTGTGAAATGATTACCGCTATCCAATGAATTAGCATATACAACACCTCACATAGTTTTTTGTTTATTATTATTAATGTTTGTAGTGAGGATACCTAGGATTTACTCCCTTAACCCCTGCTACCCACTTTTCATCTCTCTGTTGCTATGAATTTGATTTCTTTAGACTCTACATAAGAGATCACACTGTTTTTGTCTTTCTGTGTCTGGATTGTTTCATTTAGTATCATATTCCACAGGTTCATCCATGTAGTTGAAAATGTAAGAATTTCCTTCCCTTTTAATGCTGAATTGTGTGTGTGTGTATGTGTGTGTGTGTGCGCGCATGAGAGAGAGAGAGAGAGAGAGAGAGAGAGATTTTCTTCTCCATTCCCCTATCAATGGACATAGATAGAGTATGTTTCAAGACCTAGGACATTGTGAATAATGAGCAATAACAAAGGCATACAGATCAATTCTTTTCTCTCTTAGAGGAAAAAGTAATGAAACATAATTATTATTTTGATTACTTATCCAATAGAATTCTGGAGAAAATATTTTCATGTTAATGAATGGTTAGCTTTCTAAGGAAAGAACAGTAAACCTGGGGTTAATTAGCCAATCTTGGAAGTTTAAGTAGGATGAATAGCCAAAGACCATTGGAGAGATATAGAAACTACTCATCTACAATTTGAAAGAGAAGGAGAAATTGATTTGAAGATTTACCTTCCAAAGACAGTGAGAAAGTTGGTCTATTATCATGTGTTAAATCCAGATAAGATGTAATGCTATACAACATAATCCTTTTTTAGAGATATTGTGGGAAGGGGAAGGGAGGGATAAGGGTGGGTTATTGGAGGTGCACTCCTGGGGGTAATTGTAATATCCAGAATCTATACACATTTTATATTATTTTGTTAAAAACTTGTATGGTTGTTCAAAAATAAAAAAAATTTAAAAAAAAAAGAGCAAAGCATTCTCTCCTTCCCTCAGGAAGAAAAGGGGGTAGCATGCAGCTTATATAAACTAACAGATTTATGATTTTTAGGTTCCTCTTCTACAGACACCTGTACATATTTCCTTAAGTAATAATACATTTCTTATCTTTAAAGCATTATATTTACTTTCAGAACAATATACATAAATACAGATATTAAAAGCATGCCAATGAAAAGATACTTTTTTACTTATGATTCATTTTGAGCCAAATGGATTCATTTTCAGTTGAATTTTAAAGGCAGAATATATTATAAAAATGTTCAAAATAAGAAGATTTACAGGCAAAGATATTCATCCTGTTTATTCTTTGATATTTGCTTTAAGGTTAAGAAATCATGAAGGGAAATTCAAAATTTTCTTCTACATTCTCCAGTTCTATAGGAAAGTATGAAGAGAAAAAAATTGGTGATATGCTCTACTAAAAATTCTCAGATTAAAAATAAATTATTTTGTACCTATTATAAAGGTTGAAATACAAAAACAAGGATATCATCATATTGCTAACAAGTGTGTGGAGCAACAGGAACTTTTATTCATTGTTGGTGGGATAACACCCCACCAACAATAATAAATATATTCTTACCAAACAATTCAACAACTGCACTTTTTGGTATTTAACCAAATAAGTTTGAAATTTATGTCTACACAAAAACCTGCACCTAGATGTTTCTAACAGCTTTGTTCTTAATTGCTAAGCTAAAATTCAGAAGCAAATATTCATTCCTTCCATGGGTGAATGGATAAACAAACTGTGGTACCACCAGACATTGGAATATCACCAATTCTAAAAAGAAACGAGCTGTCAAGCCATGGTAAGACATGGATTAAATAAATGTTTACTACTAAGTGAAAGAAACCAATCTTAAAAGGCTAAATAGCATGATTTCAACCAAATGACAAAAAGATCAGTGATTGTCAAATATTAGGAAGAAGGGAGGGAGGATAGGCTGACTACCATGGATTTTTAGAGCAGGGAAACTATTTTTTATAATATCATCAACGTAAACATATCTTCTTATACAGTGACAAAACGCATAGAATTTACAATATGAGAAGAGAAACTTCCTGTAAACTATGGACTTTGGGCGACAATGATGTACCAATGTAAGCTTTCAATTGTAACAAATGTACCACTGTGGGGAAGGGTATCAAAAATGTAGGAATCTGCAATTTGGAAGGATTGGTGATTTTATAGGAAATCTGTGTACTTTGTTTTCAACATTCTGTGAACCTAAAATTTCCATAAAAATAAAATCTACTTAGAAAAATATTGTCTGAAAACTGTAATTCATTCAATTATTCAAGACATAAGCCTTTATGAAATAACTACTCTATGTCAAGTGTAGTGACATTTTTTGCCTCTAAGGAATTGATATTCTATAGCAGCTGGAAACAACAACATTAAATCGAGTGTGATAGTTGTGGTAGATTTTTTTTAACAGGAAAAAAGGTGATTTTTTAAGCATACAACAATCCTTAAAGCCCATGACCACAAAGATAAAAAGTCATGTGGTTGCATCAAGAGATATCATTTGTCTATTTACTCAGCAATCCTTTGAAATTATTCCTCTCCAAGAAAGGAGAACTATTACATCACAGACGTAAATATAGGATGGAATGTGTAAGATAAAAGATTATTGCACTCAAACATTGTAGTTTTCTACCCATAACAAAAACAATCAAGTATGTTGGAAAAAAATAAAATACTTCTGTGATAGATTAAAGTCCTTAACTGTGAGGTCCTCAGAGAATGGAAATTTTAGTCACATAAATTATTTGCTTATAATCTGATTTGGGATTTATACTGCCCCTATCTTATGGGTAATTAATTTTCTTCCTTTTGAGTTGCAAAATCTATGCATGCGTAAATAAAATAAAGTATTAACTGGGAAATGTTAACAATCAATAATTTAATAAAAAGGATGAATTTCTACAGATCAAATATTAGTGTAACACAGGGATAAAATAATGGTGAAAATAGTAGGCATTAATTATCTGTCTAGTTAGAAATACTTTGAAATTCAAGGAGAAAGTCCAATAGTCAGCAGATTAAATAAATGCTCATTTTTTTCATATTTTTTGTTATAAAATGAAATACAGCATTGGTAGTGGCTGTAGTATGATGGTCAAAATGATATTTAGACCCAAGACTGGGAGACTGCTATGTTTCTGGCTAGTTGCCCATTTCGTCCTCAGGTTTCTTGCCTCATGGCCATGAGGAGGCTGCTGAAACTGTATCCAGCCTAAGTTCAAAAGCATCACAGGAAGAAAGGCCAGCCGCAGTTTTCTGTTAACATTTAAGTTTCTGTTGTCAAATGTGGAAATAATCAGCCTGTGTTTCCAAAGTTAAAGAAATAAAATTAATATAATTTAATATCAGAGGTGTCAACTATATTCAGTATCTCCATTTCCCCAGTTTTGTTTTTTTTTTTTTTTGCATTCCTGAAAACATGTAGTGAATTGAGTTTTGAATGTATGGCTTACAGACTTATGAGTAATATTCAGTTGTATGCCATTAAGTAGTAGGAGGCAAGAATGAGTAAAAGAAAACTAAATAGAACCTTTATGGTTACTATATTTTGCAGATGTATTCCATGTTTTCGTCTATAATATTTGTTAAAATACTAACAGACACTGACACCCCCATTGCTTGATGTGGCAAGTACTTCTCTTTGTAGACACAGGCATACCTCTTTTTATTGTGCTTTTTAAATATTCTTATGTTAATACATCTGCAGGTTCATGGCAATTGTATTGTCACCATCTCTCTAATAGCATGTGCTTATTTTATGTTTCTGCCACGTTTTGATAATTCTCACAAAGTTTCCAACTTTTTCATTATTATTGTATCTCCATGGTGATCTGTAATCAATGGTCTTATAGTTACTCTTGTACTTGTTTTACACCACTGTGAGCCACATTTATGTAAGAGAGAAGACTTAATACTTGGATGCTGTGTGTTCTAACTGCTCCCCTGACTGGCTGTTCCCCTCACTCGCGCCCCGTCTTTGAGCCTTCCTATTCCCTGAGACACAACAATTCAGAAATTAAGTCTAAAGCTTGAAGTGATTAAGCTTAGTGGGAAAGGTATATAAAAAGCTGAGATAGGACCATGGCTAGGCCACTTTGCGAGAAATAGCCAAGATGTGAATGTAATGGCAAGTCTCTGAAGGAAAGTAAAAGTGCTACTCCAAAGAGCACAAGAATAATAAGAAATTGAAACAGGGGGCTGGAGTGGTGGCTCAGCAGGTAAGGTGCTTACCTGGCAAGTGCAAGGATGTGGATTTGAACCCCAGCACCATGAACACAATGAAGTGTCCAAGCAAGAAAGCCACATGAAAAACTAAATAAAATTCATTTGCTCTCTCTCTCTCTCTCTCTCACACACACACACACACACACACACACACACACGCTGTCCCCCTCTTTTTAAACAAACAGAAAATATAATAATAATAATAATAAAAGAAGTTAAAGCAGCCTCATTGCTGAGATGGAGAAAAGTTTGAGAGAATCTGGATAGAAGATGAAACTAGCCTTCATAGTCCCTTACACCAAAGAATGATCCAGAGCAAGGCACTACTCTCTTTAATTCTGTGACTTTAAGTTGAAGCTAAAATTCATTTACAATTCCAAGCTTCTAGGAGCCTTTACAACTATGCTAACTCTACTTTGCCTGTGCTTCCTTAAAGGAATCATCAGGCCTAGATGATAGTACATCTGCTTACACCGTGATATTTGAATAATCTAGGTCCAAAATTGAGACCTACATGCTAGAAAAAAATTCCTTTCAAAATACTAAAGCTCATTGGCAGTGTACCTGGCCACCCAAAAGCTCTGATAGAAATATACAATGAGATTAGCCATGTTTTCATGCTTGCTAATACAACATCAGCTTTGCAGGCCATGGGTCAAGGAATAATATAAGAAATATATTTCATGAGGCTATAGCTTCCATAAATAATGATTCCTCTGATGACTCTGGGGAAAATAGTTTAAAATCCTGACTAAACACTGACAGTAGCCAAACCTCCTTTCTTTGAGTTGAACTAGTTTATTTCCAAACTATCTTTCAACTCCCTTATTGTATTACTTTGAAGTCTGTAATAACCCATGTGCCTCTCATTTAGTATGTTAAATTCTTATTAATATCCTGAACAAGTTAATATATTATGGAGATAAGCCTAGCAAAATTCTATAGCTGGAATTTAATTCTTTAGTACAGAGTTTAAAATGCTGAAAATGAGATTGTTGCCATAGAATCATTGAAAATAAAATTGCCAGGCAAAAAACAATAATTTAATAAGCAATTTTCAAAGCTTTATAAATGCTCAAGTTTGTTTTTCTACTTGCCTGTTGTTGAACAGCCAGACATTCAATTAAAACTGTCAAAAAACTCATAGCTCATCATGTTACAGTTATAATGCATTATCCCTAAAAACCAAGGCCAAATATTAATTATATCTTATCAGTAGTATATTGATTTTTCAAAATTATTTATGTAGGTCAAAACACCTCAAAATCATGCTTCTTTTTGAGAAATTTAAGAGACATTATGATATTTAATTGTACATTTCATTAAAATATTTTAATAGGTTAAATGATAGATTTTCTTTGTGATTTAATTCATGTATACTTTCAATTTCCTTCTTGTCTAGTTGTCAGAGAAATAATCAGTTTCTTTTCCTCACACTTTGAGAAGCTTTATTTCTATATTTGTCATTAATCCATCATAATAAAAAGTAATGGGAATAAATTAAAAGGTAGTTAAAATAAGATTATTTGCAATTGTAGCACATTTGAGGAAATGTAAATTTTCAAGTTAGTTCATGAAGGATTAGAAAATGTCAACAGTTAAGAATTAAGAAAGGTGCTAATAGTTTTCAAACAATAAATTCTTTTAAGTATTATGAAACTCATGACTTATGAAAAATTTAGCAAGTTAGGCATTGATGGGCATGTAAAATGCTACAACCTTTCAGAAAAGTAAATGGTGGTATAAATCATGAGCCATAGGATTCCACACCAATAGCTCTACTTTCTGGAATCTGTGCTCCTAAGAAATCTGAAATTTAAATGATGACTTTGAAGCCAAAATATTTAATGATACTATTAATTATTATACTAAAAATTAGGGATAGGCTTATATGTTCAACATTTGGAAAATAGTTGAACAAATTTTAATACATATAAAACAAGAAATATTATAAGACTTGAAAAGCACTATCACTAAATTAAAAATGTTAGTCATGAATATCCTGAAGATTTGCTGAAAAACTAACAAAATTATGTATGTAGTATAACTTGATCCTATTATATAGATGATATAAGATTTATAATGTATGATTAATACATAAACATGCATACACAGAAAAATAAGTACAAGAAAATGCTGAAGTGATTACCTTGGAACAGGGAATTGATGCATAATTTTGACTTATGGTCTTTAATGTTACCTCTTCCATGCCTTCATATATTTTGTTCTTTAGGTCTTCATTAGAGTAACAAATTTGTATCCTAACATACACATTGCTTTTGAGATTGAGTTTTCTTTATTAAAAAGGAAAAGGATCCATTAAGAACAATTTATAAAAGTGCTGAAGGGTAATGATTCAAATTTCTGGATTTTGGAAAAACAAATGACTTTGAGAGTCCTGCTTGTTTTAGCAAAAGAAATTTAATTTCCTATATAAAGTCTGAATCTTTAACAACATTCTACCATAATCTAGAATCTGGTGTGCTCAGTTACAAACAGACAGTCCAGAATTATCTCACTGACAGATTTCAAGGAACCACTCTGTTCTTTCATTGTCCCTCATACTATTACCCCAGCATATTAGCCATGTTTAATTTAGCCACTCGTCTTAGAATCATGGGCATTTAGAATACAGGTTCAATTGTTTCTCTGAACTTTCAAGGTATAAAAATAATATTTAATATCCAGTTTTGTTTGTGCTATCAACAATGTTATTTTGCTATAACAAACTAATAAGTCTTGTGCTTTTCTTTTGATTATGTACGCATATATGTGACTTTTAATGGTATTACTACTGTAAGTTTTAACTGTTAATTTTGTTTTTGTGATGTCTGTAAAGTCCATCCTTCTAGTAATGGTAAGGAGGAATGCGATAGACTCTAGGGAAGAAAGAGTGAGTCAGCTGCCAATCTGAACTCCCAGCACTGAGTACCACATTCCCCGAGTGTAAGCAGATTTCAGGAAAGCAGCCCACGTCTTGAACCAAAGTGCAGATACTTACTTATTCTTTTGGGGAATATGGAAGGTACATTATGAAATTAATTTCAATTCAAAGCTTAGATTAATGGCAGTGATATGAAGGGAGACAGTTTATAACATTCTATCTTCGAACATCAGGTAATGTCCCAGCTTCTTACATTCCTTCCAATTCCACCAATTTTGCATTTCTCTCTTTGATACATTGGGATTGAGTTGCCTTCCTATTCATTACATCTGCCTTCTTGCTGCAAGTTCTTTTTCCTAGCTTCTGCCCTGCACTGGAAGCTCATCTTGATTGTTGCGAGTTATGGGTTTTGTTTATCCACACAAATACAGTCAACTGATCTTTGATAGAAGAGACACACAAGTAACCATGGTGGTTTTAGTTGTTGTTATTTTCCTACATGAACATATGTCATATTTTTTCTCCCTTTTAACCTGAAAAATATTCTTTTTCACAGAGCCTCTTTTATAAGCTTCCATCATGTAGTAATACTAGAAGAAGAGGAATAGTCCGTAACCTATATTGTGGATGGGTGCTAAGGGGCCCCCTTAATGTGAGTAGAGACCCTCAGACACATTTTTCCTTCTTTCCCAACCTATGCCTCCCAGAAAAAAATTTGTTTCTTCAGTTCCCTAGATCATATTTGCAAAGTTTTGTCAGGTTTGCAAGCGCTGTAAGCAGTAGTCAAGAGCTGAAAGTTGTAGTTTCAATACGTTGTCAGCCTCTAAATCACATATTGTCTCTTTCTTTTTTAATTTGGACAATCACAGCATGTTGTTTTTAGCAGCATGATTACTCCAGATTTGTGGTTCACGTAATACCAAATCTGTAAGTCGGTCTATTCCAACATGCAGTATGTATCCTAATACATAAAATGCACTGATGGCCTAACAAACCCTGAGAACAAGGATTCTGACTTAGCAGTAGTAAAGGCAGCCAGAGCTGTGTGCCCTTTCAAAGCAGTCAAAAGTGTTTATCATCAAGAGTAAAAAAGCAGATATTACCGCAATGCAAAAGCTCATTCCAACTTACACATAATCTTCATTATCAATTATACGAATAACTGACCAAATTAACATACTTTGTGTGTATGTAAGGGCAGGCAGTCTTTACTAAAGACAAGAATTGACAAGAGTACTTTATTGTAGAACATTAAAATTGGTGATATAAAGGGAAAATAAAAAAGCAATGTTGCATCAGTTTCCTTAATAAATTAACCAATTGAGACAAAATAGTGTTATTTTTTCTGCACATTCTTAATTATACGCAGGTACATAATTTGCTTATTATAGTTTCAAGATACATTACTCTGATTAAGTCTTCTTAATCTCCATGTTTAAAAGTCATGGGATTTTAACTACATGTAAAGGTCATTTGAGGATAAGTGCTTTTCCATTCACTATTTAGAAAAGCTAACTGTATAAAACATAAACAAAATCAGAATTTCATTGGCTTTTCAATACCATTTTGAAATAGTTGGATTGTCTTTGCATTGTTTATTATATGGAATTGCATGAATATAAGAAACCCCAAAATAAGAATATTGGAATTGTATTTATAAGCGAATTGTGATGGAGAAATAATTTTGCAATAATCAAAATAAATATTTTAAATCATAAAATGTGCTCTTCTTTATGACATTCTCTTGAGGAGCAGGGAAGGCCTTCTGATATGGTACTCATAATTCCTAGAATTCTGTTTTCTCAAAACGATGCTAACCCTACTAACACATCAGATATGACATATGCCTGTGATTCAATTGACATTCACAAAATAGCTCCAAGGATCCAATTCTCAGAGAATAACCCACTCTCCACATATTATTATATCTGCCTCTCTATAAATCTAGAATAAGAGAAAGATGCACATTGAAATTATTTTATTTTATAGCCTCTAAATCAATTTTGCTGAACTGAACTTTGGAGTCATATCATTGACACACATCAGAGATTATTATAACAACCTTTGCAACATTGTAAGAATGTTGTTCAAAATGTTATAGGAAACATTTGCATGAACTACACAACTGTTTTAGATTGGATGGCAAGAGAATTTCCTGAAGACTTTTAGCACCAAAATAGGAATTTAGTATCAGTATTTAATCCTGTGAAATAGTTTGAATTTATTTTCTTATATTGTGATTTGGTTAGTCATCAATTTTCTTTATTTTCATTTAATTCTACTTATCTTAGAACCAAGTTTGTATCCTTCTACTGGTAAGTACACCATTATTGTGGTAGAGATTTTTGCCTTCTTTTCTGACTAATCTGTTGTCCTCATAATTGTTCTACTTTTTTCCTTTGTCTCATCTTAAATTATAAATTCTGGAAATAATGGGTGACAGTAATTATGGTAATATAGAGTAACAAATAGACTGAAAAATGTATTAAATGCAAAGACGTTTATGACATATTGGCATGAGATGTCTCAAACAGATGCTGCCAGTAGACTGTCTGCCTCCAAGTAATTATTCCTTAGCCCAGCCAAAAAAGACTTTGTCATCTTCGTTAAGTGTCTTTCCATGATTCAGGGGCCGTATTCATTCCGCTTAGTAGAAATAGAGAGAAAACATGAAGAATTATACATAGAAGTTTCTTATGAGCCAGTCCTGGAAGAGATATCCATCGCTTTTATTGGCATTCCCTAGCAAAATCTCAGTGATGTTGTTCTATCTGGACTGCATATATAGCTGAGGTATATGGTCTAGTTATAAGTCCCAAACAGAATCCAGCATCAATTTGTTAAGCATCTAGTAGTATGTAGTCAAGTCCCAACCATAATTAGACAGGTAAAATAAGTTGAGGTAGAGGTATCTACACTGAAGAACACTATTAAATCATTCATAGAATACTGAATGTTATTGATTTAGATACATTTACTTAATCTTCACTTTGGAAAAGAAAATATAACCAAAGCTAAATTGAGATTAATGCATAGTATTTATACTTTGAGCCTTTTTTAGATCTAATGTTAACTTTGTTAATTCATGTATACAAATTATTACTGGAATGTTAGCCTAATATTTTGTTAGGAATGTCATCGTGTTGCTATGAATTATGTATCATTTCAGAGAATAAGTCAAATGAAAACCCTTTTCATGTAATGTCAAAAGGGGTCAGGTGGCTCTCACAGATTCATTTTTATACATGCTCTACAGATATGCAGTACAAGTCTTGATATGGTTTCTCCAAAACCTTATGATAAGTATTCTTGTAATGGAAACAATATCTAGTTATTAATAGGTTTTCATGTATATGGAAACACTTTCAACCATGGCCTTGAAGTGACCATCTGTTTTCTTATTCAGTTATTCTTTCTGAGATAAAGACACTATTAGAGAAGAGCAAATTGAACATAGCAGGGTCATTAGCCTGTTTTAATTGTTCCCAAGAAATAGTTATTTCCCCAAAAATATAATCAAAATATTTGTTCCCTAGAGTATCACTTTTAAAATAAGAAAGGATCCATAAAGAAAAGCTTAATATTAAGGGCAGAAGTGTTGAAAACTAATTGTATTACACCATATTCTGAAGATAGAATAACAAAATTTTCCAACCAGTTGAAAGTGGGTTGCAAGAGTAAGCAGAGTTCAATATGACTCTACAGTCTTTTGGCCTAGGCAATTAAGAGGATGAAGATGTCATCAACTGACTTGCTGCCCAACAACTCAGTGTGAGATGAGTTACAGTAGGGTTGCTTATTGAGGGTCACATTTTCAGTAGGTTGACGTATGCAGAAGCTTAGAATTATCCATGTTAAGCAGCAGATGTTTGAAGATGTGGTACTTAGTAGTTACTTAGAGAACAAGTGTAACAAACAGGAAATTTGTGCAAGAAATCTGAGATATCACCTTGTTTAAGGGTCTTGTAGAGAAAGAAGATGTGGCAAAAGTGAACCAATAAAACAGCTAGAGAGTGTTGGAAGCAAAGAAAGAACATTTTCAAGAAAGAAGCAGTTATCCCCATTTTTTTGTAAAAAGTTTCCTTATGGAATATCTATGAATCCCTGGTTTCTAACTGGGTTTTCTAGGGTGGCTGTAACATTGTACCATAAATGGGGTGATTCAAGTAACAGAACACTTTTGTTTCACAGTAGTGGAGGCTGGGAAATCCAGGATTGGGATTTCAGCAAGTTTGACTCCTTCTGAGGCTCTGAGGGAGAGTAGGCCCTATGCCTCTCTCCAAATGTCTATGGGTTGCTGGCAATCTTTGGCACCCCTTGCTTATAACTGCATCACTTTTTCTTGGCTTTTGTCTACAATGAAGCTGATGTGTATGTGTGTGTGTGTGTGTGTGTGTGTGTGTGTGTGTTCTGTCTATGTCCAATTTCCCTCTTTTATGAGCACACCAACCATATTGAATTGAGGGGCTACCCTACTCTAGCATTATATCATTAAATCATTGTGCCCAAAGAAACTTATGCCTAGATAGCAGTCTGAGATGATCATGGTTATGGTTTCAAGAATTTTAGTGGAATTCAATTCAAGCAATTAATTCTACCTTTGCGTGTAATAAAGCCTTGTAGTTGCTGGTTTGAACAAAGTTAAAAGGTTCAATCCTTTGGAAATGTGGTATTAAATTCTTCCCTTGATTGTAAAATATATATACAATTAAATAAATAAGTAGATATTATAATGAAAATAAACTGATTTTGGCATATTAACAAAACCTCCAAACATTTTTAGTTTTAGTTTCAACCAAATTTGTCCTAATTGAGACACACAGAAAATTCCTTAGATAACCAAACTACCAGACATCGATAAATAGTCTTGAATGTTATGGAATTTCTTTTCTTTTCTGGCTACTCAAATAAAATTTTGATTAGCCATAATTAGTAAGTTAGCCTTTGTAACTAAGGAGGTTCATATTTGCGATATTGAATACCAGTCACATAGTAAGAGGATACAGATAAAGACCAAAGGTCCAAAAGAGAAATTGGTATTTATACAAGATCTTGAAATGGCATTTTGAAATGAATCCTTGATTTATCACAATGTCTTCCTTACAAATCTAGTTCAATCACATTAAAATGAGACTCCAATAAAGAATGAATCTAGTCAATGAAGGCCCTATTAGTCTTGAATAATTGAAATCAATCTGTTCTTTTGAAGCTATATTTAACTCGAAATGTCATTTTTTAAAATTTTCCAAAAAAAACTTGATTTTTAAAAATTCATGCACTATAATTATATACAACAGTGGGATTCATTATACCATATTTGTGCATGCATATGATATAATTTAATCAATCTTGTTCCCAGAAACTTCCACTTTCCTTTTCCCTCCCTTCCTCCTTCCTCCATCCACTTGCTCTGTTCTATTGATCTCCCTCCTACTGTTATTATCATTTTAATTGGTATGCTATAATTATATTTGCAAATATCCTCAAATTTTAAAAAACTTTCAAAAGTATGACTTAATTCACTGTGGAAAGCATTGTATATTTTTAGCACCTTCTGCTCGTTAAAACCAGAATTGGCAAATAATTTTGGAAATTACATCATATATGAAATGAAAAGAGGTAAAACAAAAACCTAACTTAGTATTGGTGGGTGTAGTAAGACAACTTTAGTTTTCTAATTCTATTAGCCTAGCTATTCATTTACTTCACTAAAGATGAAGAGTGACATCTTGTGGCTAAACACCATCTACTGTTTCTGATAATTTTGAGTTTCCAAGACAGACAAGAGGTTGTAACTTTTCTGGATGAATAAATAGCACCAGATTTAAAAGTTGTAAATATATTGTAAAATAGAAAATAAAATTTCATTTTGCATAGTAATGGAAATAGATCTAAGAATAAAACTGATTAAGCTAGCTCTGGTTTCCTTTTCCTTTAAAGCTACCATTTAATGTGATTGGAAACTAATCACCTAAAATAAAATAGTGAAAACAGAATAAAATGATATCTTGTTTTTAATAACATTTAATATGAATGTGCATGGTGAATTCACAACCCAATTTCCTCCTGCAGCTTTGATTCAGGTAATAGAAATCATTAGCACCATGCTCACATTTGACACAGTAAAACAACTGTATAATTCTGTCCTAAATACATATGAGCCCATCATATTCACTCAAAATACTAAAAGACAAAAAAGAAATAAAGTCTTTTAGTTTTTCCATGAACTCATGAATTTCTCAATGTGAATTTAAAGCTTTTTATATGCTGAAGCATTATTAAAGAGACCTATTAAAATCATCATTTTCTTATGGGAAGCATTAGAAGAAACATGAAGCTTCAAAAATATGATAATTTGTAGATTGAAGTAGCTGCGGGTTACGTGAGAGTCATATGAGTCTTTCCTATGTGTATCTACACCCCATGTTAGTCTTCTGATAATGCTTTTACTTAAACTCATAGGAACTCTTCCTAAGTCCATTGACTGAAAATAAAACCCTGCACCCTTTCACTATCTGAATTGTTTGCTCAGACCATCGTATCTTCTTTATTGGGAATTCTCTCTTATCATTGGTGAAGCAAGCAAGTTGGACAAGCATTGTAAAATAAAGGAGGAGATGAGTGCTTAAAGTTAACCTGTCTGGAAAACTTGCTACTAGAAGACACTACCTCAGTGTTTTATGTGACTTAGCTAATTTTTTCCTTCAAAAGATTATAAGTAGTAGATACCAACCCCATCGTAAGTCACAGATCCTGTCTTTATCACAATGTTGCAAAGCCACCTAAGTGGCAGTATTAGGATTCAAACCCAGGCAACTCTGAAAAGGTTTCCACTATGATTCAAGAGCAGAGAGAAATGTCATTGGTACCCCACCTGGAGACAAATAAGATATAGATATCAATCATGGCTCAATCAGGAGACTTCAGACAAGCTAGTCAACATCTCTAAATCTCTATAGGTTTCAATGCAGCATAGCAGTATGTACCTCTGTCAATCACTCCAGGAATTAAGTAAAATTTCACTTAAAGCATTTACCAGGAGACCACTACCCAATGGCTAATAAATTCTTTGTTGAGGGAGAAATACTATCATTAAATTGGATCTGTCCCTATATTTCAGTGGAAAGTCTTAGGCTCCCAGGGAACAACTATGTTTTGATTCCCCAGGAATCATGAGCACTTAAAAATTAAACAACTACTCTGAGAAAGATAAAGAAGAGTACCTACCAAATTCAAAGTTTTTTGCCTTGCTGGACATTTATTAACATGCCTTTCATTATACTAAGGCATGTTAGTAAATGTCCAAATGTTTTCTGAAGAACTTTCATTTAAATTTCTTGATTTTTAAAAATAAATATAATTCACCTAACATTTGAAGGAGTTACTAATCTTAAAATATAGAGATTGGGGATTTTAGGATTATCTGAAAAGTTTGAGTAGAAAAAATGTAAAGTAGAAAATTTAAATAAAAATCTTTTTCCCAAATTCTTGAACATAAGAACATATAATTTAGCATTATAATTAATGAGATTAAATTCCTTACAGGAGTTTAGAAATGAATAAACTAGAATTTTTCAAAGCAGACTACACAATTCTAATTCCATTTACCTGCTAGATGGAGATGTTACATTAGCTCATCTCCAACTTCAGAGCATTGACACAAAGTGGATCTCATTTGTAGTAATTAGAGTTGAAAGAAACCATATTCAATGACTGGGCAAAGCTGCAGTAAAAGCTCTAATGGTTGAGATATTCAAGTGCTCGCTGGGGAATTTAAATTTTTTTCCTAAGAGAGAGGGATAGTGAGAGAGAGAGAGAAAGAATCAAATTTTTTTTCTAGTTTTTCATGTGGCCTTCATTGCTGTCACACTTCGTTGTATACATAGTGCTAGAGTTCAAACACACATACTCTTGCATGCCAGACAATGCCACAATTGCTGAGCCACTGCCCCAGCCCTTGGAATTGGTTTTAAATTCCTGATTTAAATGTGAAGGCTCCCTACTGGCATCATATTTACAATGCTGAATACCTGTCAAGATTCAGATAAATGCCAGTGATTGGAAAGAGAAATAGATATTTATTCAAATCTCTAGAAATGACATTTTGAAATGATTCCTTGATTTCCATTTGATTTGTTACAATCTCCTCCTTACAACTTTAGTTCAATCACAATAAAACAACGATCCAATAAAGAATGAATCTGGTTAATGAAGGCCCTCTTTGACTTGCACAGTTCAAACAAGTCTGTTCCTTTGAAGTTTTATTTAATTCCTCTTCTGGCATATTATTAAATTTTAAAAAACTTCAAAGTTTAAAAAATTTTTTTTTAGCAATGGCGTAGATGACCAAAGAAGAATATGTGTGAAATTTAGAATATAGTGTGACTCCTACTGATTGTATAGAAATTGCCGAGAAAGAAAGAGAGAATTAATTTTATTTATTTTTTCATGTGGCTTCTCATTGTTCTGATACTTCATTGTATACGTGGTGCTGGAGTTTGAACTCTCATCCTTGCACATGCCAGGCAGGTGCTGTAACCGCTGAGCCATGGCTTCAGCCCGAAGCTATTTTAGTTAATTTTTTAGAGTATATGCTATAATAATTTATTATTGAATATGTGTCACAAAAAGGTGTAAAAAGGAAAGAATCATGTTGAAATGTCTTCATAACCTGAGCGTCTCTGAAAATTTAATTGACTAATATTTTCATCAACCTAGATTATAGACTCTAGAAATAAAATGGAAATCACACCCCAATGATGGTCACATTGCTTAAATAAGACAACAATGAGGTCTTCCCTTTTAAGCCAAATAGATGTAGATCTTTCCAGACACTGATGGATAATATCCTGACCGATGAAGTATGGTTTTATCTAGCAAGTCATCTTATTATGATACAGTACTAAAATGAAATTTCTCCAGGTAATTTTCCATTCAAACTTGTAAATTTCTATATGAACCCAGGGTACATATGTGGATTATCTATCTAGACATAAAGTTTTCGGATTAAAAAATAAATCACTATAATTTATTCTCTACTGTTACTTTGTTATAATTCTCTCTTCCTACAAGTTTATATTTTTAGAATTTGTGCTTGCATTTTACGTACTCAACCTCATGAATTGATGAAACACAGGGATTCCACAATACATTACTAAGAAAATGATGCTAAAGGAATGAATCAAATTGCTGGCTTTTGGTATGTTGGGGCTTTCCCCCATTAACATTTTTGCACAATATTGTACTACCTTTTTTCAAACCCACTGAATAGATTGTTTGATTATCAGTTAAATATGGTCTACTTTCTTTAAACCCTATTAAACTGAATCTGATTAACCAAGAAGAAGAGTAGAATCTAAGTTATCACCTTTAGAGTTATCTAATTCAAGACAAATAGATTTTAATTAATGTGATGGCTAATATAATACACTCCCACCCCTTTAAGATGACTTTGTCTTAGTGTGTGAACAAGATAGGTTACACAACAAAAAGGAATTAGCTTTGCTTACCATCTGACCTTAAAAGATGGAGGTTGTCATGCATGGAATTATAAGGGTCTTTTTAAGTGGAAAGGGGGGCAGAAAAGACTTAGAGGGAAAGGTGCCCTGGCAGAAGGTCAGAACCATGCCTTGTGAGGATTGAGCTTGCCATTTCTGGCTTAGAAAATATAAGAATGCAGGTGTGTACATCAAGGACTGTTGGTGGTCTCCAGACTCTGGAAAAGGAAAGGAAATGGACTATTTTCTTGAGCCCCCACAAGGAAAATAACAGCACTATGATTTTTAGCCCAATGAGACCCATGTTGGACATCAAATCTACAGAACTCTAAAATTTTACTTTGTGTTGCTGTTAAAGCAAGTTTACAGTAATTTTTATGGTAGCAACAGAAAACCAACATAAATAGTAACTGGAAGGCTTTGATATACTGAAGCGAGATAAGAGAATTCAATCCAGTTTATACAAATCCTTCTGTGGATATTTATTTCTAATTAAGAGAATGTAAAACAGAATGCCCAGGTCAATATAAACTTCAAATAAACAATGAAATTTTTAGTATAACTAAGCAGAATATTGGGCATATACACTAACGCTAAAAATTACTCATTGTATCTGAGTTCAAATTTACTGAGTTTCCTGTAGGTTATTGGTCAAATCTTGAAAACCTACTTTTAATTCATATATCCAGAAAGTTCCAGGAATTACTTCTGTTCATTGGAATTTCTCCTTGCCAACTCTACTGAAACCCATTTCTTAATTATGCCTGGACTGTATTTGGGGTTTAACTTATCATGCACTGCCTGACTTTCTCTATGATGATATGACTGCCTGGTTTTCAACACTGGTCATGCTATTATCGACACAAATTGCAAATATGAGCAGTAGATTTTTGCTAAATGTGACAGTATTATAATCATGTGGAGCCTCATGTGCATTGTCCTCCTTGGACTTCACCCAATTTTTATTTCTTCCCTTGCCAAAATACCATGCTGACTATCCAAGCACTACTTAGGGAGCAATATTCAGACCCTGACCCTGGTCATAAATGTGCTCCCTCTGCATGTTTTAAATAATCTCATTTCCACAGCAGCTGTTGATTCTGCTCTGCTGAACTGTTAAGTAGCTTGTGCAGCAATGCCATTAAATTAGAACAAATTAGCATGCCTTTTGCACAGCACTCTCATCTGGATGTTAACTTATGAAAATCATGACTCAGAAATGCTGCATATTAGATAGTCTAGTGTTTTAAAAAAGAATTACGTAGTTCCTTTAAACAGGCTCCTATATTGCCAAGTAGTGAGCAAGGTTAAAAACATCTTTTCTGTGAATCAGAAAGTGTATTGTAGTAAGTGCCTACTTAATGTAAATGGAAAAACTTCTGTTCTCATAATGAAATACCTCTTGATTAGAATCATCTGTTCCTCAGCAGAATACAATGAAGAAGCTAAGATGGGAATTTTAGATAAGACTTGGAGGTATAATTGTAAATTGACATTAAAGTCATATCTAACCATTAAAATACTTGAACATAGGAATAGTTTATTTTATGATATAAAAATTTTAATACAGCTTCTTCAGATAACCTTAACATGTATAATGAAATTATTTTATAAATGTGCATAATCTCCAGTCTCATACAATGTCCATTTCCATTCATTAAATTCATGAATTATATCAATTTTGCCATTTTAGAATTTCATGAGAGATTCCAAATAAGAGTAGATAAAGTTTTCATACAATGCAAGTTTAATTTTTTACTATTATTTCTTTAAGTACCAGTAGGTAGTATATTTATAATCCTTACAATCTTTCCCCAAGAATGGCAATTCAGATATTATTATGAAATATAAATATCTTGAAATAGGACTTTATAAATGTTACTTTACAGATGAAAAAAGTAAGACTCCAATAAGGAAAGAATTTGGCTAAAGATGAAGTGAATAAGAAGTTTAGATACCAGATAAATGTGCATATTTTAAAGCAAGAGCAGAATCATAAAATGTTGAGGAATCAGAGTAGAAATTGTGAAAGTGTGAAGTTAAATATCTTGCATGAAATATCTCACAACTTTGATCATATGTCTCCTAGAAGACAAATAACAAAAGAAAATATTGCCATTTGTGCATTTTAAAGACCCAATTGAACCAATTACTCAAGAGAAGTACAGACATTATTGGTACTAATTATGGACAGGAAATCTTTCTTGAGGTCTTCACAAAGATGACACACCATACAACAAAAGGAGGGATATTTTACAAACTCCAGACAAGAACCAGATCAAAATCCCAGGTCTCCTGATTTTCTCCCAGTCTATGTAGAGTTACTGAAGCCTGATTCTTCTCAGCAAACCTATCCTTCCACCCCTCAAGCAAGGTGGCACATGTTTGTTCCAAGAATACCAATTCTTTTTTATCATAACACCAGGTAAATTTTGATGATTTGTAATTTTTTTTCTATTTTTTTATGTTTAAGCTGAAATCTACAGGAAGATGTGTTCCTCAAGTATGAAATATAAGAAGACCAATGTCAATTGTTTTGATGAATACGGTCCTTGTTCTAGCATAGATGAAAAGAGTATGGAAATCTGAGTTTTCTGTACAGGTGCATATGAAAAGTCATTTCAATGGTACTCATCAGGTTTTAGTGTATATTACATTTCTAGACCATAGAGTTGAACTGGTAGCGTACAAACTTTGGTGGACCAACTTTTTTTAGCTTCTTCAAAGCAGCCTTTGAAAGATACACTGTCAGTCCATCCAGGACCTGATTATCATTAAGCCACATGTCTAGATATTAATAGAGTTCATTCCGAAGACAGTTCATTCCAAAATTCAAATGAAATACTCATCTGCACCATTGTATTAAAAAAATTAAATGAAAAATTAAATAGTTCTAAGGACTAGATTCCTTGCAGGGCCAATTTACTAGCTGAAAGTAAAACTCAGTGTTACATATAACCTAGGGTTTTCCTTCATTGTTTTACATAATTTTTCTGGTTCTGCTTTTTATCTATTAGAAGTCTATTTACCTACATTCATAGACAGAGTTAAAAAATAAGTAGTGTTCTTGATCACACTGAGGTATGAAATTTCTGTGAAGGAAAATACAGACTGAATTTTGCAATCAAGAAAGTTTCACATATCATATCAGAAGGACAGGGATTTATTTTAATGTCTATGGGCATTTATGTTTTTATTTTGAAAATAATTCAGTTATCCAAAAAAGAGGTAATGATACAATCAAACCCCATGTATACCCGTCAATCAGCCACAGAGGCAGCAGCCCTTGACCTTCTGGTTTTACCTTTATCCTTACCTTCTACCTTTTCTTTACATCATTACTGTGAAGCAAATCCTAGAGATTATCACTTTATTGCCAAATATTTCAGCATATAAATATTTGAAAGATCAGAACTCTTTTATTAAGCTCCATCACTTTTCTGTTATCACACTAAAATTTACCAGTAATTCTTTACAATCATCAAAAAACCCAACAGACACCAACTACAGCATGATAAAAGTCATGGTTTTATTCCAGAGAATTTGACAAATATATCCTATGAGTCAATTTAGTTTCAAGCAATATGCTACACATTCTGACATATTTAGTAACTCACTCATTT
This sequence comes from Aplodontia rufa, assembly GCA_004027875.1. NCBI lineage: Eukaryota > Metazoa > Chordata > Mammalia > Rodentia > Aplodontiidae > Aplodontia > Aplodontia rufa. The sequence continues at coordinate 61,467 of PVKS010000800.1, read as the reverse complement.
TAATTATCATTTGAGCACCTAACTACTATCCATCAGGAAGAGTTGAATGTGTTTAGAATATATCAGTAATTTAAATGGACAAATCCCTCCATTCCTGGAATTCATACTGCAGTGGGATGAGAGAAAATAATAAAATTAATAAATAAAGTTTCTCATTTGCTATAGGTGAAAGTGCCATTGGGGAGAAAAATGGCACTTGACTGAAAAGGAATGTTGTAATTTTAAATAGTAAATCAAGAAAGTCCTGATTGGAAAGGCATCATTTAAACATAGGCTTCCAGGAAAGACAAGTAAATATGCAAATATATGCCTCCAAAGGGAAAGATTCCCGCCAGGGCTTTGACTGGATGACAAGAGAGAAGAAGTCCGAATGGGTCTTAGGAGACAACTCCATCCTAAGTTGAGGAACATTGGCATTGTCTCAATTCATTTTCTCCCCCCTCAAAGTATGGTTGTTACCTGTACAACACTAATGTAACTGTTCTGGAAAAGATATTTCCTTATATTTCTGTATCTGAAATTTATTAGATCATCTGAGCTATCTTTGTAGCCCAGGATACAATAATATAAGTAATGAAAATTAAAAGCATAACAAGGAAGTTCCACTATTTTCATGTAAATTTTGTGTTTTATATAGATGTATAAATACTGTAATTCAACAGCAGGAGAACAAAAGGTGTGCTATACAAATAATGATTTAATGATGAGTCATGCAATCCTATAAATATGTCAGAAGTCTGTGATATTCATCCTCTAAAGATTCATGAAGGGAATAAACTGGTTACCAAAGGATACATTTGCTTGTCTGACTGTTTTTAATTACATAAGCAGATATTTATATATTAACACCAATTATGATTTATTAATTCTGACATTAATTAAGCAACTGAAAAAGAAATAGTCATTCCTACAGATGTCACCATGAGAAAAAAAAATAACTCTTAGCTCTAGTTCTCCAAGTTGCAATGTGCTTTTTAAAAGCAAAATATATAAATCTAAATAGGACTGATTTCAGTGGATTAAAATCAGGCAATTTTTCAAAGACACATTCACTAATAACCAACTCACTAAGCCACATATTTTAGTGACAGCAAAGCAACTATTTCCAGCCTTTTAAAAATTCTTATTTGAATATAGAATATATTCCAAGTAAATATAGGCTAAAACTGGAGAAGCTTTGTAAATAGAAATGAAATAAATATTCTGTAATTATATCATCCATAATTACCATCTGAGAGTTAAAATGCAAACTTTCTGCTGTGAAATCTACCATATCAAAAATGGTGACCAAGGACAGAGAAAAGTATAGGCTTTGTTTATTCTTTTGAAGAAAAGTCTCTTTTGTAATTTCTGCAATTCAATAGTCCTTAATTGGGGCTGGAGCGGTGATTTGGAGGTTATGGCACTTGACTGGCATGCGCAAGTACTCGAGTTCAAACCCCATGTAGACAATAAAGTGTCTCAGTGATGAAGGTTACTTGAAAAACTAAATAAAAATTGCTTCTCTCTTTCTCTCTCTCTCTCTCACTGTCCCCTCTTTCTTAAAAAAAAAATAGTCCTTAATTATTTTTGAAACCAGACTCATCAAAATTTACAAAAGATGTATTTTCATGATTTCTATTTGTTGGTGGTGTTAAATATTTACATAATAGTATTGTTGATGGTACTAAATAATTATTATATGGATAGTGGGGTAATTCTGGAGGGGCCATAATTTTGCTTGATTATCAGTTTTATCAACCCTTCTAGTTCATTTGGTCTCCTGCATTCTCAATGAGGTTTATAGTTTGCTGTACTCTCAATGCTGGCTCATGAATAGCTTTAAGCATTTACCCTGAAGAACTCCTTGTTACCTACATCAGATTTAATCATGCACTTTTCCTGAAACATGCAAATTCCGTATCAGTCTCTACCTGACAGAATAGTAGGTGATATACAAAGAGTAAAATAACAATATTCATAAAACTATATAACTTTTCATAACAGCAGTATAAAATTTCCCATAATGTTTGTACTTGGTCCTTGACCCTGCATTATACCCCAGATACCTCTGCATGAAAAGCATCTTGTCATACCTTTTGAAACACTGATAAAACTATAAACACCTGGCAGGTTTCGGTATCATCCTTGCCTTCTATATACGTACATAGAAAACATGTGTAAAACAAGCTTCTAAAATTTAGAACATGTTACAGTTTCAAGGAAAGATATTTCTCTCTATGTTAAAGTGAAGAGAGCAAGAATGTTAATTTTGAAAACTGTAACTGTGTCCTTAGGTGCATGACATTTGAGAAGGCTGTGCTCATGTTGAATGGATTATTTTATTATTATTATTACATGTGCTTGTTTTGCTTTAGTAGAATATTTTGTTTCAAAATCTACTTTTTATGATATTTAAGTAGTCACACACTTCCTTCAATTTAGATTTTTATTGGGTTAATATTTAGGTGTTTTTTTGTTGTTGTTGTTTTTAAAGCAAGAGATGGAGAGAGTCCAAGATGGTGAGGAAGGCTGCTTCTCCTTTGGCTCCATGATCAGATGGAAAAAAAAAAAAAACTCTATTGCTGAGAGGTGCATTTAGGGGAAATCATCACCGGAACACAGCACTAGTTAGGGGAGAATTTTGGATAATCAGAGATTTGGGTGCAGTAAATGGAAAAGAGGGATTGTACCTGTCCCAGTGGGGACTCTGCAGCTGCAACTGCCATTGCTCCCAATCAGCAAGGGAGTGGGGGAGGAGCTGAACCACAAAGTGCTAGCTGATGTGCCACAGAGAAGCCAAGTTCTATAAGGAACCTTGCTTTGGGCTCAACTAGAGACACCCTTATTACACCCCCTGCATAAGGGGAAAATAGTGGCTCTCAGCTGCCTGCAAAAAGGGAAAATTGGGAGTCTTTTTGAACAGAATTTCCTGTGGGAGGAATTCAGCAGTTCAGAGCAGGCTACTTCACAATTCTGTCAGGAGCCAGCTACAGTTCACAGGCTGAACCTGAAGAGGAGGCATGGGACAGGCCCAATCTCCACTTAGCTCAGGAGGATTTGGGTTTGTGGAGTGCCGGGGATCCTTGCTCAGCCCTATTCACCCCCACCCCCAGTCAGAATGCTCACTTGATAAGCTAAGGTGGGATAGGAGCAGTAAAGAGACCAAAGTCTGAGCTTAGAAAATCTGGAGGGACTGTGAGGGTAACCAGCAGAGAGAGCATTGATATGCATTCAACTCCTATACCTAAAAGTCTGAAGACTCCTGAGTTTTAGACCCCCAGGGAGGCAGGCAAAGGCCAGCCCTCAGGGCATTCCTTAACCTGATCTCTTCAGGGAAATCTCCACTCAGAAAGCCCAGGAGACTCAACCGAACACCCAGTCCTCTACTTGAGATCACATAATTCCAGACTGAAAGACCCTGCTAACAAAATTCAGGCAGACAGTGAACATCTGCTCCCAATATGTAGACAGGCAATCTCAGTGAATATAGTTCCAATGTTTCACTAAGAATCTTTAGTTTATCCCATTTGTGACATGCATTTGTGTGCTATCTGAAGAAGTTGATTGGTTCACAGACATATAAACATACTAGCTGGGGTTCTTTGTTGGTTTTTTCTTTTTTCGTTTTTCTTTTTTCTTTTTTGTTTTGTCTTTGTTGAGTTTTTTTTTTTCAAATTTTCCTGTTGTTTCCTTTCTCCCCCACCCCTGTTTTCCTTCTTCTCTCATTACTCCCTTCATTCCTGAGCATTTTCTTCAATGCAAATGTGTATCCTTGTCCTGCCTGCTGAAGGTTGGGATTTTGATGAGTACATTTAGTATTTGAACTGTATTGTGCCCTAGTTGCAAAGTTTTCCTGTTCTTGCTCCTACTCTTTCTTATGATATCACCCAAATTCTATTAATATCTCTTTCACTCTTCCTCTACTTTGGCACCTCTGCCTCTTCTTCCTCTGTTCACGCCTCCCCTGTCCAGCAAATCCTTCACCTCCTCTACTTTCTCTCTAGTCTAATTAATTTATACCATTTGACCACCCATCATTAATGTTGTGTAACCATTACTGCTGTGAATAACAAACTCAATAACTATTGTATACATTGAAGCCTGACAAAGGTGACAGTTAAATACTATTGTTGCTGAAAGTAGTGACTAACACGACCATTCATTTCATAGGTGGAATTTAACATTGTAATAGGTACAGTTGGTACTAAATAACCAATTTAATATCATTTATTGTATGCATTGTTTGTTCATATTGATGATATCCTATTAGCTCATGAGGAGCTGGAAGTATTAAGGGAAACTAACAATTCACAGCTTAGGGTCTTGGCTTCTGAACTCAACTTTCCTGAAAATATCCCAACCCAAGTAAGCAATGGATAAAAACTCCCAGCCCAACAGCAGTTCCTCCAAAGAGGAACAACCAAATAGAGATCTGAGGCCAAGAATACACTTCATTTAAGAGTGAGAAAAAGCCCACACAGATCCCACCCAACATCTGTGTATGCCCAGGACTCCAGTCCCACCCCAGCAAATGCACCATATACCCCCAAGGATCCCACACTCAGACAATACCCAGCTGTCATGCATACCTGCCAGGTCCATCCCACCACCAAGAATCCCATATCCCAGCACAGAACATAGGTTAGTTCATACTGGCCCACCCCACAACTCTGGGACCCTAGCACCCAGTGATGCATACCTACCACTTAGCTTCAACAATGCAGTGGGCTTCCCAGCAACCCCACGAGGTGTCTAGTCCAAGTCATGGAAGCTACATCCAAATTGTGCAATAAAACAAGGCTCCAGGAAGAAACAGCTTTGTGGAAGAAAGTGGTGGTCATCAGAGAAGTGGCGTCTGAGAAACCTGTAAGAAAGAAGAACTCAGAAACTTGTCTTGTTGCCATACAGAGAACCCCAATTCAAAGATATGGAAGAAGCTTTTCAAAGATGAAGAATCAAACTAGAAGAAGTTCACCTCAAACCCACAACTACACTAGCAAGGAGCCCACAATCAGGGAGAGGGATGAAAATCTACAACAAATTGTCAATGATCTGATAACAAAAATGAACAATGAACTAAAAGAAGATTTAATGAAGGGACTAAGTGAGAAAATGCAGGAGATGAAAAAGTCTATTATCAAAGAAAGAGACATACTCAAAAAGGAAGTACAGAGCTAAAGTCTGCAGTCAATGATATGAGAGGAAACATGGAAAAATTAATAATAGAATAACTTCTATAGAAAACAGAACCTCAGCTCTTGAAGACAGAACTTCTGACAATGAGGACAGGCTGAGTACGTTTGAACACATGGATGATAAAAAGAAAAAATACTCTCAGAACATAAACAGAATTTTCAAAATGTCTGGAATGAAATTAGAAGAAACAATCTAAGAGTATTTGGAGTACAGGAAGAAATCAAAACATAAACAAATGGTATAAGGAATATTCTTAAGGAAAATAGTTAAAGAAAAAAATTTCCCATATAAAAATAGTCAGATATGTTCCTTCAGGAAGCTGATAGGACACCAAATAGGCCTCATCAAATCAGATGAATCCTTAAAGATAAACTCTAGATAGAACAATAGACAAACAAGACAGCAAAGAATTTACTAATAAACCAAGATGACCATGAACCACAACCACAAAACTATTCTAACTCTGAATGTGAATGTTCTCAATGCACCACTCAAAAGAAATAGATTAGCAGATTGGATCAAAAAACAAAATCCAACAATATGCTTCGTACAAGAGACCCACCTTACAGCCAATCATACCCACAGGTTGAGGGTTAAAGGATGGAAAAAAATCTACCACATGTATACCTTCTTCTCAGCAGCACATGGACTCTTCTCTAAAATAGATCATATTCTAATTCACAAAGGAAATCTCAGAAAATATAAAAAAGTAGGTATTATTCCATGTATCCTAACAGACCATGACACCATGACCCTAGAAATTAACAGCAAAAATTATAACAGAAAGCACTCATATATATGGAGATTGAATAATACCCTATTAAATGAATAATGGATTCAAGAAGACAGGAGAGCAGAAATCAAGAAATTCTTGGAAGAGAATGTGAACCCAACAAACCAAACGTCTGGTACAACATGAAAGAATTCCAAAGGGGAAAATTTATAGCACTGACTGCCTACTTTAAAAATGGGGAGAGATCTCAAATAAATAAGCTTATGCTCCTACTCAAATCCCTACAAAAGGAAGAAAAATCTAATTCCAAAGCCAGCAGAAGACAGGATATAGTCAAGATCAGTGCTAAAATCAATGAAATTGAGAATCAAACAGAAAAAACCAATAAAAAAATTGATGAAACAATTAGTTCTTTGAATAAATAAATAAAATTTGATAGACCCCTAGCCACTCTCACTAAAAGAAGGAAGGAAATGAAGCAAATCAAAAAAATCACCAATGAAAAGGGAGCAATCACCACTGACCTCACAGAAATCCAACAAATTATAAGAAAATATTTTGAAGAAATACAATCCTCTAAATTACATATTCTGGAAGACATGGATAAATCTCTAGATACATACAACATACCCAAATTGATGCAGGATGATATGGAAATCAAATCAAATAATAGGCACTGATAATACATATAGCAATCAAAAGCCTTCCAAAGAAGAAAACCCCAGGATCTGATGGATTCACCACTGAGTTTTACCATACCTATGAGGGGGAGCTAGCACCTCTCCTTATTAAGCTATTCCAAGAAACTGAAAAGGATGGAATTCTCCCACTTTTTTTTTTTTTAAGAAATAGGGACAGTGAGAGAGAGAAAAACAGCGAATCAATTTCATTTAGTTTTTCATGTGATTTTGTTGCTCCAAAACTTTGTTGTATATGTGGTTCTAGGGTTCAAACCCATGTACATGTGCATGCCAGGCAAGCACTGCAACCTCTGAGCCCCTTCCTGAACAATTTTTATGGGGCAACCATAACTCTGATACCAAAACACAACAAAGACACATCAAAAAAAGAAAACTAAAGACCAATATCCTTCATGAATATTGACACAAAAATCCTTAATACAGTTCTAGCAAACTGTATTCAAAAACACATCAAGAATGTAATCCACCATGGTCAAGTGGGCTTCATTCCAAGTATGCAAGGCTGGTTCAACATATGCAAATCAATAGATGTGATTCATCACTTAAACAGAATTAAGGAAAAAAACCGTATGATCATCTAAATTGATGCAGAAAGGTCTTTGATAAAATTCAGCACCCATTTATGCTTAAAACTCTAGAGTAGATAGGGATCAAAGGAACTTATTTAATTAACTATACAAAGGACATATATGACAAACCCTCAGCTAGTATAATACTAAATGAAGAAAAGGTGAAAGCATTTTCACTAAACTCAGGAACAAGACAAGGCTGCCTGCTCTCACTACTTTTATTCAATATAGTTCTTCAGACCCTAGCCAGAGCAATCAGGCAAGAGAAGGAAATCAAAGGGATTAGAATAGTAAGAGAGGAAGTCAAACTATCCCTTTTTGATAAAGACATTATCTGGAAGATCCAAATACTGCACCAGAAAAACTGCTTGAGCTTATAAACAGATTTAGCAAAGTGGTAGGCTACAAGATCAACACCCATAAATCAATAGCTTCCCTATAAACTAACAATAGTAGGGCAAAAGAAGAAATCAGGAAATTGGTCCCATTCACATTATCCTCAAAAAGAATAAAATATTTGGGAATTAATCTAACAAGGAAAGCAAAATACAATAAAAATTATTGAACATTGAAGAAAGAAATCAAAGAAGACCTGAGAAGATACAAAGATGTTCCATGCTCTAGGTTAGGCAGAATTAATATAATTAAAATGGCCATTCTGCCAAAAGCACAATATAGATTCAAGACAATCCCCATCAATATACCAACGTCATTCTTTGCAGGTATACAAAAAGCAATTCTCAAATTCATTTGGAACAACAAGAAACCTAGAATAGCCAAAACATTACTAAGCAAGAAATATGAAACAGGTAGATTTGCAATACCAGATCTAAAACTATACTATAGAGCTGTAGGAACAAAAATAGCATGGTATTAGTATCAAAACAGGAAAGAAGACCAATGGAATAGAAGACTCTAAGACAAACCCACAAATCTTTAAATATCTGATCTTTGACAAAGGGAGTAAAAACATTACATGGAAGAATGACAGCCTATTCAACAAATGGAACTGGATAAAGTGGACAGGCATTTGCAGGAAGCTAAAATTAGATATTTTTACCTTGCACAAAAATCAAATCAAAATGGATCAAGAAATTGAAGGAAATTGAGCAAGCCAATGAATACATGAGAAAGTGCTCTAAATCACTAATAATCAGAGAAATACAAATCAAAACTACATTAAGGTTTCACCTCACACCAGTCAGATTGGCAAAGATGAACAATATAAACAGTAACAAATGCTGGAGAGGTTATGGGGAGATATGAACAATGGCACACTGTTGGTGGATCTCCAGACTGGTCCAGTCACTCTGAAAAGCAGTGTGGAAAAATCGTCAAAAAATTAGGGATGGACCCACCATGCTATCCAGCTATCCCTCTTCTCGGTATTTTCCCAGAGGATTTAGAATCAGCACATTACAGCCACACAGCAAAATCTATGTTCATAGCAGCTCAATTTACAATAGCTAAATTGTGGAACCAACCCAGATGCCCCTCACTGGTTAAATAGATCCAAACAAACACTGTGGTCTATATGTACAATGGAATTCTTTCCAGCAATTAGAAACAATGATATTGTGGCTTTTGAAGGTAAATGGATGGCTATGGAAGACATCATGGGTCAAATGTTTTCACTCATTTTTGGAGGCTGGAGCTAATCCCATCCGTTGGTAAAATGTACTCAAACTCATATGTTAAACCCAGCAAAGGCATAGCAACACATAATCTAGGACAACCATAGATAAATGGGGGGGGGGATGTGGGGAGGAGGAACCAGCTGGGAGGAGGGGAGAGGGAGGGATTTGAACATTGAAGAAAGAAATCAAAGAACTGAGAAGATAGATAGATGTTCCAGCTTCCTTTGTGATCTAGGGAGACAATAAAAAATGTAGCATAAATTTTACCTCCCTAAGAATCCAATAACGCTTATGCAATCATTCAATTCTTGAAAATTCACAATCTAAGCATTTATATTACTTCTAGGGGCAAAATATAGAGGAATCAAGACAGTGGAGTGTTCTCAATGTGGGGGTAATTCTGGTTTAAGAATATATGCCTATCACATTGTTGCTTTATATGCATTTATGATTTACAATAACTCAATGCCTTAATAATATTTTTTAGAAAGAGTGATGGACAGTGAGAGAGAAAGAAAGAGAAAAAGAGAACAATTTTATTTAGTTTTTCATGTAGCTTTCACTGCTCTGATACTTAGTTTTATATGAGGTGCTGGGATTAGAAGAACCCAGGTCCTTGCAAATGCCAGCCAAGTGCCATCACTGCTGAATCACCTCTCCAGCTCCTAGGGTCGTATATATTTTTTTAAAAGAGAGGGAGAGAGAGAGAGAGAGAGAGAGAGAGTCAATTTTATTTAGTTTTTCATGTACCCTTCATTGTTCAACACTTCATTGTGTATGTGGAGCTGGGGTTTGTAACCGCTGAGCCAGCACTGCAGCCCCATAGGTGGTATTTTTTTGTTTTATTATTTTACTTTGTATTATGTGTACCCTTATAATTAAAATGTCTCTAAAATTGTATATAGTTGTATTTTATCAACCTTTGAAAAGATGGTCTGAATATGTTATTTTGCTTTAGTCTATGTCCTACATATAATCAATGTTATTACTGATGTTATTGGAGTTATTTCTACTGTCTTCCTCTTTGCCCCATCTGCTCTTTTTCTTTTATTTCTTTTCTTAATTTCTTTTGAGTTCGTGAAATAATTTCTTTGCTGTTCCTTTAATAACCTCCAATAGCTAGTTTATTAAAACTTTTATGTTATTATTGTCACATTCATGACTTATAAAAGTCACTCTTTAATGAGAATTTTATCACTTTCCATAAAAGAAAACTATTTTACCACAGTTTAAGTTTATCCCTTTTCCATTTATGCTGTTATATATTTTACTTTTACTTCTTGGAAAACCATAGCATAATTTAAACAAAAGATAAGTAGTTCTGTTTTTTTCTACTTTCCCCATATATTTGCTATTAGGTACTCTTCATTTCTAAGATTTGTAATTCTATTTAGAGTCATTTTCCTTCTACCTGAAGAATTCAGCATTCTTACAATGCAATTCTAATGGAAACAAATTTCTCATCATTTTGTTCAGGGGAGGGGAGACACTTCATTTTTGCCCTTGTTTTTAAAAACAGATATTTTTCTTTTTTAATAACTCTAAGGTTGACCAGTCAGCTATTGAGCTATTGTTTTCTGGTACCATTGTGTCTGTGCAAAGGAAGCTGAAATATTTTACTTTTTACTCTTTTGATACAAGTATGTTTCACAACCCAACTCTCATGGGTTTAAATTTTTGTCTTTGTTTTGCAGCAGTTTGCACAATTTAATGTGTTTTTGCTTTTGTCTTGCTAAGAGTAAACAGAAGTTCTTCATCTCTATGTTGTATCTCTCATCATTTTGGTAAAATTCTTGCCACTTGTCTGGTCACAGAAAGCATATGTTACCAAATTTCTGTGATATATATATATCACAGTTTTTGGATCCAGTGAAGTGCATGTGGGTTGTTTCCATAATTTTGCTACTGTAAATTGAGCTGCTATAAACATTGATGTAGCAGCGGCTCTGTAATAAGCTGGGAAAATACCCAGTGGGATAGCTGGGTTGTGCAGTGGTTCCATCCCTAATTTTTTGACGAGTTTCCACCATGTTTTCCATAGGGGTTGTACCTGTTTGCAGTCCCACAAACAGTGTGTTAGTGTTCCTTTCTCCTCACAGCCCCTCCAGCATCTGTTACTGTTTGCATTGCTCATCTTTGCCTTTCTGACAGGAGTGAGGTGATGTCTCAGTAGAGTTTTAATTTGCATTTCTCTGAATGCTAGTGATGTAGAACACTTTCTCATATCCTTATTAAATTTTTGAACTTCCTCTACTGAGAAGTTTCTGTTTAGTTCCATTTAGTCCCATTTATTGGTTGGAGTGTTTGTATTTTTGGTATTAACTTTTTTGAGTTCTTTCTATATTCTGGATATTAGCCCCCTGTTGGAGAGGTAGCAGGCCATGATTTTCTCCCATTCTATAGTTTCTCTCTTGACACCCTTGACTAATTCCTTAGCTGTGCAGAAGTTTTTCAGTTTAATGGCATCCCACAGTACTTAATTCTCAGTTTTAATTCTTGCATTATGGGAATCTTGTTAAAGAAAGTTCCTACACCAATATGACAGAGTGTTGATCCTGTTGTTTTCTTCTAATAATTGTAAAGTTGCTGGTTTTATATCCTGAGAGAGAGGGATATAATTTCAATTGTCTTCATGTGGCTTTCCAGTTTATCCAGCACCATTTGTTGAACAGGCTGTCTTTTCTCCACAATACATCTTTTCCCTGTTTGTCAAATACCAGATAGTTAAAGACTTGTGGGTTAGTCTCGGTGTCTTCTATTCTATTTCATTGGTCTTCCAAAACCTATTATGATACCAATACCTTGCCATTTTTATTACTATTGCTCTATACTATAATTTCAGGTCAAATATTGTGATTCCTCCTTGTTTGTTTTGGTTTGGTTTTTGGTGTTTGTTTGCGTTTTGTTTTTGTTTTGTGCTTAGTAGTCCTTTGGCAATTCTGGATTTCTTATTATTCCAAATGAATTTGAGAATTGATTTTTCTATCTCTGAAGAATGACATTGGTATCTTGATAGGGATTGTATTGAATCTATACAGCGTTTTTGGCAGAATGATCAAATTAACTATATTGATTCTACCTAACCAAGAACATGAGATTTTTTTCTATCTTCTCAATGTAGAGGTCTTTTACTTCCTTTGTTAAATTGATTCCCAACTATTTTATTATTTTTGAAGTTATTGTGAATGGTACAGATTTCCTGATCTATTCTTTGGCATAATTGCTGTTGGACTATAGGGAAGCTATTGATTTATTAGTGATGACCATGTAAACTATCACTTTACTGAATTTGTTTATAAGGCCTAGAAGTCTTCTGACAGTTTTTTTGGGTCTTCTAGGTAGAGGATCATGTCATGGGTGAATAGAGATAGTTTAACTTCCTGTTTTCCTATTCAAATCCCTTTGATTTCCTTTCCTTGTGTGATTGCTCTGGCTAGGGTTTTAAGGATTAAATTGAATGAGTGGTAAGAGTGGACAGCCTTGTTTTATTTGTGAGTTTAGTGGTAATACTTTCAGTTTTTCTCTATTAAGTATAATTTTGGCTGTGGGTTTGTCCTAAATGGCCTTGCCAAAATTAAAGTAAATTCCTTTGATCCCTATCTTCTCCAGAGTTTTGAGCATAAATGGATGTTGGATTTTGTCTAAGGCCTTTTCTGCATCAATTAAGATAAGCATATGTTTTTTGTCTTTTTTTAGGTGATGAATTATATGTATCAACTTTTGTATGTTGAACCAGCCTTGCATGCCTGGAATGAATCCCTCTTGGTCATGACGTATTATTTTTTTTTAACACTCTTTTTTTTTATTAGAAGTATATAGAGATACAATTGAGGGGGAAACATTATCAAACCAACAGTAATAAATGTATATATACTTTGTTATCCAGGGGTAATGCCAAAACATGGATGACCTCCTTGGGTTTCACCTGTTGCAGTTTCCCCCAGAAGAACTCATGCGTTAAATGGGTATCTCATGGAGGAATGACATCGGCTTCTGGGATGGTTCCCCATATTCCCACTCTCCAGTCTCTTATGAGTTCTTCATTTGATGTATTATTTTTTGATGTGTTTTTGGATGTGGTTTGCTAGGATTTTTTAAAAGGATTTTTTTGTGTCATCAGGGATATTGGTCTGTGGTTTTCTTTTCTTGATGTGACTTTGTTGGATTTTTGTATGAGAGTTATGGATGCTTAGAAAATGTGTTTGGGAAGGTTCCATTCCTTTCAATTTCATGGAATACTTTAATAAGGGAATGCATTTACTATAAAGGTCTGGTAAAACTTGCCTGAGAATCCATCCAGTCCTAGGCTTTTTTTGTTGGAAGTCTTTTGATTTCTGCTTCAATTTTGCTACCTGATATTGGTCTGTTGAGCTGCTTAATAGCCTCCTGTATCAGTTTGGTAATGTCACATGTGACTAGATATTTGTCCATGTCCTCCAGATTCTCCAACTTGGAGGAGAATAGTTTTTCAAAATAGTTTGTGATAATCCTCTGGATTTCAGATGAGTCAGTGGTAATATCTCCATTTTCCTTTCTGATATTGTTGATTTGCTTCATTTCACTCTTTCTTTTAGAGAGGATTGCATGGGGTCTATCAATTTTATTTATTTTTTCAAAGAACCAACTCTTTGTTCTGTTTATTTGTACTTTTTTCCCTGAATTTCATTGATTTTGGTTCTGATCTTTGTTGTTTCCTGTCTTCTACTGGATTTGTGATTGGATTGTTCTTTTTGTAAAGATTTAAAGTGAAGCATAAGTTTATTTATTTGGGCTCTCTCCTGATTTTTAATGAAGGCACTCAGTGCTATAAATTTAATCCTTAAGAATGCTTTCATACTGTCCCAGAGATTACAATATGTTGTATCTTCATTCTCATTACTTTCCAGAATTTCTTATTTTTTTGTTTTCATTTCCTCTTTGGTCCATTCTTCATTTAATAAGTCAAAAGTATAAAACACTTGATCAAAATAAGATCATAAGTCACTTCAAAATAAGAGTAATCCATTTAGCCAGAGAGAAAATGAAAAGACTTTAAATCAAATGCAGGAAGCCACTCAGCAGCAATAAAACCAGGGAAAATAAAATAAAAGCCCAGCCTTTTCATGAGAAGGAACACAATTCTCTCAAGTAACAAAGACAGCATGAAGCATACAATATGCCCTTCCCTCTCCTTCTTTTAATTTTTTTTTCAGTTTACTCAGAAGGTGAGCAAAAATCCTTTATCTCCAACCAATACTACACAACAATCTTATTTAAAGGAGAAAATTTAATTGTACATTTTCATGTCTACTTTTGATATTAAGATTCATATTTAAAATCCTTGTTTTAAGTCCATTAAATTTTTATTTGTCCCCACAAGATTTTCTTTTATTCTCCTTTTTTTTTGCAAACATTTTGTATCCATTGATTTTTAATCTATAATATTTTTCTTTAATTAGTTCATTTTAAAGCAATCTTTTCTTTTCTTTTTTTTTTTTCAGGACTGAGGACTGAACTTGGGGCCTTGCATGTGCTAGGTAAGCACTCTGCCACTGAACTAAATCCCCAACCCCAAAAGCAATCTTTAAGTAGCATTCGATCTAGACAATATCACTTTTCCTTAAACATAAATCACGTCTTCATGCCTTTCTTACCAAAACGATCCTAATTTCCCTGCTTTGTGCACACCTTTGCACCTCTTTAGTATAGTAGTTCAAGTAGTATATTAACTAGAATTTCAATCCTCAGTAACTGGAAACCAGTATTCTATAGATTGGATCATGTCTGAAAATACATATTTCCCTATAGAGTAATAGGACATATTTACTGAGAGATTTATATATATATTGTTCTTTTTATAAAATGTAAGAAGCCAAAAGTAAATATGCTAGAACCCATGTTTAGCAATTAGTGTCTTAATATTTTAGCTATTTGGAAATGATTTAGCTACTTAATGAATACCAATCTTTAACTTAGTAAAATTCTAAGGATATAGTTACCAAAGAGAATAAGAAAAATATTGCATTTTAAAATATCATTAAAAATGTACTTTTAATGATATGGTATATACTTTTATACCCTCTATACCTATTTGATTCACACTTTCATGATTATAAAACAGCTAGTATAGTAAAAGTTCTATATAGTTTTTACATTTAGTCTTAATCAAACTGTTTTAATTAGACCAATAGTATTCTTATTTACCAAAGATTATTAAAGTTAAGTGTAGTTGAAAAACTTTTGAAGTAGTTTTATTCAATTTACAAGAATTATATAAGTCAAGCTGGTAGTATTTTGACAATGTAAATGCACATACATGTGGAAAAAGATACCCCATACACATACACATACATATATAAAAATAGAGACAAAAAATAAAGGTGTTGCAGTTTTAATTTTCAAATTTTAGTCATGAGACAGGTACAAAACCCCACTAATATGTAAACAGTTGAATCCAATAAAAAATCAGTAACCTCAAAAATACACATAAAACCTGGTTACCAACTTTCAATTAATATCAGCTAATAGAGTTAAACTGTTTCCCATGAGACATTTTAAGCAAATTACGTAATTGCTTCTTTTGTAAGACTTAGAAACTGATTTTTATGCCTTTTTAAAAATTGGTCTTTCCATAAATGCAGCAGGATAATTGTATAGTGTTAGGGTTCCCTAAGAACTTTTTTCTTATAAAAGTTTTTCTAATTCATAGGACTCACCATCATCTGACTGACCAGTAGGATCTCCAATGTTGCATTATTCCAATAACAACTTAATCCAATAAGTCTTTTAATTGAAAGAGCAGGGAATAAATTCCTGTGCCCACAATATTTTATCAAATAATCAATAGGTGCTACTAGAATTGGTATGGAGTCAGATCCTCTTATCCAATATTTGAGTCCCCAATGACAGTCTAAAAAAGAAAGCAAGGAAAGTTCAGACAACAAAGACAAAACCCCAGAGATTGGCAAAGTTGAAGGAGGAGTTATGTTGGTCTCCCAACCAACTGGCTGGCCACCTTGTGCAAGCTGAGAATGTATGCCCCTAGGTGGTAGAGACCAAAGCAAGCTTCTAAAATAGAACAAAATCGAGCCTCTAAACCACCAAAAGGAGAGTCTTATGGTTTTCTTTCTGGTGATGAGTCATAAAAATGACAGACACAGAAAATGAACATCATCTCTGAAAAAAAAATAAAATTAGAGTACATGCACACAAAAATACACCAGAAGCTAGGTTCACTAACAGAACTAGTTCACATAAATATTTCCTTTTTTCCAATTCAAATTTGGAAAGAAAAACACAAAAGACTTTTACCAGATTCCTGCCCAAATTCCTCAAAGGTCAAAGAGAAAGACATGGGGTGAGCATTCTATACCAGCTTGGTCACGGCCAGGGTCCCAAGTTTCACTTCTAAAGTGAGTAAAGTAATTTCCTTTCCTTTTCTTTTCTTTTCTTTTTTCTTCTTACTTTCTTTTTTTTGTTTGTTTGTTTGTTTGGTTGGTTGGTTGGTTTTTCGGTGGTTGCCAAACTGTAGGGAATTTTTAAATATGCACTTCATTTTCTGAAATATTAACAATTTTAGTCTGTGCAATAAAAACTAACAATAGGCATATTATGTGGAGGAGGTATAAGCAATTTTATTATATACCTCAACACAAAAGTCAAAAAGAAAATATGAGAGACTCAAAGAAGGGAAAGATGGATGAACCTTATATATAGCCAAACAAAGTAATGGGGGTTTGGGATTATATGGGCAGGAGTAGGTGGCATAGACCATAGAAGAAGAGAGTGGAGGTACACAACCAGCAAAGGTTGTCTTGGTAGACGATGAATTTTCCCAGGTAACAGACACCTGTGGCCTACTTTCACTGGGCCAGGTGTAGTTCCCCAATCTTTTCTTCCTATGAAAGGTCCTTTCTGAGACAGTAAGGAAGATATCAGATGTATCTCATTATATACACTACCTGTGTACTTCATGAATGTAGATTTATTTATAGATGTGAATTTCTTTGACAAAAGGACAGCCTTTCAGAGGTCCACAGAGTTCTGCAGTTTCATAGCATAATCATCTTGAAACATAACAAAGAAACATATTTGGGGTTGGTATATTTGGGGTTCCACAACTATTTCTATCTTCTTTACAGAAATGACATTTGTTGCTACTCAAGCGTTCCTGAGCAGCAGGCAGGAGAATCCGGACCAGCAGGATCGTCCTCGCCAGGGGCCGAATCAGGACGAATCAGGAGGGCAGGTGCCAGCACCCAAAATCTCGAACCTCCCTTACTTTTTTGGGGGTCCCTTCCCTCCCAGCCAGGGGAAATAAGTCAATCACACGCAGCGTATGGCAGCTCAGAAATCCCCGTTTATTCCCAAGGCACATGGATTGTTATATGGAGGGCAGAGAGCTAAGGAACCAATGGTGAAGTGGCAGACTGGCTTATCCCAGGCAATGAGGGACTGCTATGTTGATGTTGTCATCTATCACCAACCGGAAGGTACAGAGAGAGAGGGGAAGTAGCCCTCACGCGCAGGCGTGCAGCTCCTTTTTGCTCAGAGCGTGCGAAACATGAAAGAGGAGGAGAGGAAGAAGTGTCATGGCATCCAGCACAGCGTTTCTCTTTTGCACAGTGCCCAACAATTCCTCCTTTTTATTTTGTTTGAAGGCCAATAAAGCAGCTGAAGACCAGGATGGGGCTCCTGTCTTAGGTTGTCCCCTTGCCTTTTAGGGGATCTTACCCTTCTCTGGATACCCACACAGCCAATGGTCTCTATGGGGGGAAAACCCAGCCCAGAAGGCCTGTCTTAGGTTGTCCTCCCTTTGAGAGGATCTTACGCATCATTGGTCTAAAGGGCAATAATCAGGGTCAGCACTGGCAAGTTGCTGATATCGTACCTGGACGCTCATGAGCTGTCAAGAGCAGGAAAATCAGAGAGAAAAGTCCTAGAAAAGGAAGAAGATAAGGCATCCATCCCTTGAGTCCAGTTCAGAAAAAGCTCTCCTGTAGCTCTTTGTTTTGTCCTGGACAGTTCCTGTCTGATTGGCATAAAAGCAGCATTTTTGGAGAGCCACTGCAGCAAGGGAGTCGATCTGATTTTGAAGGTCCAGAATGGTGGTGGGCATTGGGTTCATTTGGATCACAGAAGCCGGCCTGTGTCAAGTGCATCTCCACGAGTAGGAGCACCAAAATCGGGTGGATTATTATGGTTCCTGGAAGAGATCAGAAGGGGAAGGCTCCTCAGGAGAAGTTGAATCCCCTGGGTGTTCTTTAAGAGGGCTTTCAGCATTAGGAGGGCAATGCTTGAGATCCCTGGCCGGGACCCAAATTGGCTTGGGCTCATCAGTTGGAAAAGCACAGCCAAATCCTCGCCGTGTAGTGATCAGGGGGTCAGGGCCTCTCCATATCCCCGTGAGGGGGTCTCTCCATCTGACCTTGAGAGTCAGGTATGGCGTACTGGTGGCCCAATGTTTTTGAAAGGGTGAGAACTGGTCCCCTTTGGAAAAATTTAAAATATTTAATATAAATAGGGCCATTTTTAACTGATCATGAGGGGGAGTGTTTCCCCCTTTTTGTTTTATCAGTTGGGACTTAAGGGTGTTATTATGTCTTTCGATTATGGCCTGACCCTTAGTATTGTGTGGAATTCCCGTGGTCTGGGTAATGTTCCACTGTTGGAAGAAGTTAGCTAGGGATTGACTAATAAAGCAAGGTCCGTAATCGGTTTTTGTTTGATCTGGTAGTCCCAGGGTAGCAAAACATTGAATAAAATGGCTGATGGCATGTTTGGCCTTTTCACCGGTATGTGCAGAGGCCCAGCAAGTGTGGGAGAAGGTATCCACAGACATGAAGAAGAATTTTAGTTTCCCAAAGGGGGAATAATGGGTGACATCTGTCTGCCAGAGATTATTGGGTCTTAGGCCTCTAGGGCTAACTCCAGGCCCCTGAAGGGGGGGAACTTGTAGGAAAGGGAGGCAGGATTTGCAAGTTTTGATAAGTTGGGGCAGGTGTCTAGAGGGGCAAGTATATTAGATAAAAAGTGTTGACAGATAGAGGGACTATTAGCCATTCCCTCAGGAAGAACAGTCCATTCAAACCTCTGGTCAGGTCCCTTAAAGTTAAGTGAGGGAAGGGAGAAAGCAAACCTTTCTCTGTCTTTAGGGTGGAGGGGGATAGGAAAAAAAGCAGTCCTTAATATCAATGATAATCAGGTGATGATCATTAGGAATGGCCAGAATCCATGGGAGGCCTCCTTGAGGGGTCCCAAAGAGAACCATCCTTTGATTAATTGGCCTCAAATCTTGAAGGAACCTCCAGTTTCCATTGGGCTTTTTAATTACGAATACAGGTGAGTTCCAGGGACTGGTGGATTGTTGGAGGTGTCCCAATTTATTTGCTGTTTTACAAGGAGATGTAGTTGTGTTAGTTTTATAGAAGTTAAAGACCACTGCTCCTCCCAAATGCGGGGCCCTGGGAGCCAATTGATTTTGGGTGTCCCAGGGGGAGCAGAGGCCCATAGGGTTGGGGGTGAGGTTGGGGATGAAGTTGGGGTAAATCCTTTCTTATGTCTTCAAAGTTGAGGTCTCCCCAGTAGTTTTGGTGACATTAGCCTTCCCTGAATTGTTGTTGGTATTCTTTTTCATCTAATGAATCCCCACGAAAGGCCTTATGGTCAGTGGTAATGTAGGCCTTAGTTTCTCCTAATATGGCTTGGCCCAGGAGGTTAGCTGTGAGCCCTGGCGCCACCAGGGGGCGCACTTCACCTGAGCTGCTGTCCGGATCCACCCATGAGACCCAGTCAGCAGTTTGCTGAGAGCTTGTTTGTCCCCCCACCCCCAGTAGAGGGGGTCCAGCTTCCATTGGGGTGGAATCTCTTCTTTTCTTAGAACTGTCTTGTCAGCCCCAGTATCTATTAAGCATTTGAAAGATTTGCCCCCAAACGTGAGGATCATTTTGGGTCAGAGGCCTTGTATGAGGGGGATGGTCCAATAAGTCTTGGCTGGGGGGCTCCTCCTTTTTAACGGGGCTGGGGTAAGCCACTTAGGGAGTTTAAAGTATGACCCTGTGCATCTGTTTTAGATCAGCAATCTTTGGCTCAATCATAGCCCTTTCCGCATCGTGGACAGGGTGTGAGCGGGTCGTTAGGGAGTGGACAGTGGGCATTAGGGTCAAACCCCTTGGAGACCCCGATTGGGTTTAATCCCTCCGCTGCCTGCTGGGGGCATTCTCTCTTGAAGTGACATTCTTGCCCGCACCAGAGACAGGCAGCGTTTTTCCTGGGGTAAGCCTGTTGGAGCGCACACACTAAAGTGGTTACATCCTCCCCATGAGAAGTTTGAAGGGCCGAGGCTAATGCCTGGGTCTGATGAGAATGGGTCCCGATGTCTTTTGTGGCTATTACCCATCTCTCCTTTGATCGGTCCTTAAGACCAGAACAAGCCATTTTATGTTCCTGATTCATTCCTTCCCATACCATCATTTTAACGAAATGATCACAGAAGTCGCCGGGAGGGAACTTTTGTTTAATGCTCACTTCCACTCTATTAATAAACCTGGGGTGGTCTTCTCCAGGTTTTTGGTTGATCCTGCCTATTGGGGATTCGGAGGGTCCCTCCTCCAGCTTTTGCCATGCGGCCAGGCCTAAAGCCCGAGTTTGCTCCTGATAAGAAGGCAGAATGGCCGCTTGTTGGATGCCTGATGAATATTGATCGGAGGTGCCAGTAAGCATTTCAACAGTAATAGGAATTATGGGACTAGCACTTTGATTATATTCAGCCTGCTGTTGACATTCCTCTCTGTATAGGGCACTCCGCTTTATATATAGTGAACTTGGAAGGATTGCACGGGCCAATGCCTGCCAGTCCGCCGCCGTGCATGGGTGGTGGGCTAATCCCTGGAGGATAGTGTCTGTCCAGGGGGCATTGGGTCCATCTTTGAGAACGGCTTTTTTAATTCTTTAAGGTCCCCAGGCTCCCAGGGGTACCACGTGGCTGGGTGGCCACCCCCAGGGTTAACATTGACCGGGAACTATCAACAAGGATCAGGGCAAGGCGGGGCCAAGGGAGGTCCCAATTCGAAGGAGGGAGTTGGAGTCGAGACAGGTCTAAGTGGATTAGAGGCAGATGTGGTATGCGGCAGGGGCGGGAGAGAAGTGGAACCACCTTTAGCAGGCCATGGGGCCGAGTCAAAAGGATCGAGGTGGGGGAGTCGGAGCATGGGGAGCTGGCCTTTCTTCCTCCGAGGGGATATTATCTTTGTCTTGGTTCGAGTGTTGCTTTTTTTGCATGTAGTCAGTTTGCAGGGGAAAGCAGCTCTTAAGGGCAGAGATTGTAAGAAATGCCCCAAGGGGAGGGGAACCCCAGATTGGATTTGAGCTTCCCTAAGGAGTTGCTCAATTTGGTCCCATGTATCCCAATTAAATAAGTTACTTTCAGGTAGCCAAGTGGCCACCCTAATAAATGTGGCCCATGTGGCTTTCACCTGACAATCAGTGAGCTCTAACCCTCTGCTCTTAAGGAGAATCTGTAGGGAATCCAAGGCAGGGTCTGTCTTGCTAGCTGATTGACCCAAGGCGGAGGTGAGACAATAGAGAAGTTTCAAAGGGGGTACCAGGAGTACCATAAGAGGACTAGAGTAATAAGGGCTCCTATAGCAATGAGAGATTTCCAAAAGTGTTGAAAGAAGCCTGAGGGCTCCCCGTTGGCTGGCACGGAGGACAGGGGGAAAATAGCAAAGAGAGGTTCAAACACTGGGGTCCAAAAGTGTTGAGGTGAGCCAGAGGACTCCCTGTCAGATGGTAAGGAGAACAGGGGGAAGAGAGAAGGAGCCTAAGAATGCTGAGGTAATTTAGAAAATTGACCTTCAGTAGACATAAAGAGAGATTAAAAGGAAAGAAAGTGGGGCCCTAAGACCTGGGTGAAGGGTGTATTTACCCGAATAAGGAGAGTTTAAAAGGAAAGAAGGCGGGGCCCTAAGACCAGGGCGGTGGTTATATTCACCTGAATAAGGAGAGATTAAAAGGGAAGAAGGCGGGGCCCTAAGACCAGGGTGGTGGGCATATTTATCTGAATAGGGAGAGATTAGAAGGAAAGAAAGTGGGGCCTTAAGACCAGGGCGGTGGGTGTAAAAGGAAAGGGGGGGCCTAAGATCAGGGCGGTGGGTGTATTCACCCGAATAGGGAGAAATTAAAAGGAAAGAAAGTGGGGCCCTACGACCAGGGTGGTGGGCATATTCACCTGAATAGGGAGAGATTAGAAGGAAAGAATGTGGGGCCCTAAGAGCAGGGTGACATAAGGAGAGATTAAAAGGAAAGAAACAGGGCCCTAAGATCAGGGCAGTGGGCATAATCACCTGAGCTAGAATTTCCTCAATTTCTTCCTGGCGGACGATGTCCTGTTGGTGGGAGCATGAGAAGTTCCTCACATGGGGCACCATCTGTTGCTACCCAAGCGTTACTGAGCAGCAGGCAGGACAATCTGGACTAGCAGGATCGTCCCCACCGGGGGCTGAATCAGGACAAATCAGGAGGGCAGGTGCCGGCAGCCGAAATCTTGGACCTCCCTTACTTTTTCTGGGGGTCCCTTCCCTCCTGGCCAGGGGAAATAAGTCAATCACACACAGTGTATGGCAGCTCAGAAATCCCCGTTTATTCCCAAGGCACATGGATTGTTATATGGAGGGCAGAGAGCTAAGGAACCAATGGTGAATGGCAGACTGGCTTATCCCAGGCAATGAGGGACTGCTATGTTGGTGTTGTCGTCTATCACCAACCGGAAGGTACAGAGAGAGAGGAAGTAGCCCACACACGCAGGCACGCAGCTCCCTTTTGCTCAGAGCGTGCGAAACATGAAAGAGGAGGAGAGGAAGAAGTGTCATGGTGTCCAGCACAACATTTCTCTTTTGCACAGTGCCCAACAGACATTCAAGTCCTTTGCCCATATTTAAATGGTTTTTTTTTTCTGGACTTGTGTGAATTTCTAATATTTTGGATATTAATGGCTTATTAGGCATATGTTCCACAAATATCTTCTCCCATTCTACAGGTAGTCTTTGAATGCTGCTGATTATTTTCTTTACTGTGAAGAAGTATTTTATATTTGACATAGATTTTTGGCTCCGCGCAGAATTCCAGAGCGGGTAGCGGGTGTAATGACCCAGACAGGTTGGGGCATTCACCGAGACAGAGCTTGACCAGGACGAATCGGGGAGAGGCGGGGATGAGGGGACAAACGCCAGACGCCGGGGGAAAATAATTCAGGCTCACACGTGGATGGTACCTTGAAACTTCTTCTGTTTATTTCTCCAGCACATGGATTGATGTAGCCTGAGCAGGCGGCTAAAGGACCAGTGGTGAAGTGGCAGATTGACTTATTCCAGCCAATGAGGGACTATTATGTTGGTGACATCATCTATCACCGACTGGGAAGGTGCAGAGGGAGAGAGAGAAAGAGAGAGGAAGAAGTGCTAATGCGCAAGTGTGTAGCCCGTCTTGCTCAGAGTGCGCGAAATATGAAGGGAGAGGAGAAAGAAGTGGCATGGCGTCCGGTACAGTGATTCTTTTGCACACAGCACAATTCCCCCTTTTAATTTTGTTTGAAGGCCGATAAAGCAGCTGGAGACCAGGGTGGGGCTCTTGTTTTAGGTTGTTTCCCGGCTTTTTGGAGAAGCTTACCCGTCTCTGGATACCCGCACAGTCAATGGTCTCTATGGGAGAAACCCATCCCAGAAGGCCTGTCTTAGGTTGTCCAATGTTTTTGAAAAGGAGAGAAATGGTATCCTTTGGAAAAGTTTAAAATATTTAATGTAAACAGGGTCACTTTTAATTGATCATGTGTCCCCCTTTTTTGTTTTATTAATTGAGACTTAAGGGTGTTATTATGCCTTTTGATTATGGCCTGACCCTTAGGATTATGTGGAATTTTTGTGGTGTGGGTAATGTCTCACTTTTGGAAGAAGTTAGCTAGGGATTGACTAATAAAGCAAGGGCCATTATCAGTTTTTATTTGATTTGGTAAACCTAGGGTAGTGAAACATTGAAGGAAGTGGTTGATGGCATGCTTGGCCTTCTCGCTGATATGTGCAGAGGCCCAGCAAGCGTGGGAGAAGGTGTCCACAGACATGAAGATGAATTTAAATTTCCCAAAGGTGGGATAATGGGTGACTTCTGTTTGCCAGAGATTATTGGGTCTTAGGCCTCTGGGGTTAACTCTTGACCCCTGAAGAGGGGGAACTTGTAGGAAAGGGAGGCAGGATTTGCAAGTTTTGATAATCTTTTTTAAGTCTTTTATTGGAACCTGGGGGAAACGATGGTGAAGGCCTCTCCAGTTAGTATGAGTAAGGTGATGCAAATAGGCTTTTGAGAGTGTGTAACACTCAGAAGGATTGGAAGCAACTGAATCAGCAAGAGCGTTACCATAGGTCAGGAGTCCGGGCAAGCTCTAAAGTCCCCGCAAGTGTTGAATATATATGGGATTAATTTTTTTATTTAGAAGATATCGAGCTTGGATCATAAGAGGGGTGATGGGGTTGTCATCCATCTTAATGTGGGCATGAACAAGGTTAGGAAGGAGGTTGACAACATACAGACTATCAGAAAACAAGTTAAAGGTTGTGTGACAACCACATAAAGCTCCTTAAACTGTGCTGAACACTGGACCTCATGGATAAGAGATAGATCCAGTTGATTTGGGTGAGGTTTTGAAGAGAAAAGCACCATTGATGCGGCTCGTTGGCCTCCGTCAGTGAAGACAGTGGGGGCCTGAGTATCAGGATGAGACAGGAATAGACGAGGGGGGTGCCAATCTAATCTCCCAAAGGAATTCATACACTTATAGGGGCCATAATGACAATCAACTTTCCCAATAAACCCTTTTATGGCCAGTACCACCCTGGTGTGGTTCCTTTGGAGTCATAAAAAATCATTGAGCCTAAAGGGGATATCCAGCGTATGTGTGTCAGTCCCAAAAAACGAGTTGAAAGCTCCCTGCCCTTAATGATACAATCAGCCAGTTGGTCGTTTAAGGAGTAAATGAGGGGGCTCCCCCCACTGAGAGGTGTACCCAATGAATAGGCTTTCCCTCCTGAGCTAGAAGAGCCGTGAGGAGGGTTTTACTTGGGAATATATCCAAAAATAGGGGTAGGTTAGGGTCAAACCTCTTTAGGGAGGTGGAATTAATGACTTGTTGGACCTTGGAAAGTACCTCCCGGTGAGTGGGGGATAGTTGGACAGAGAATTGTAGGTTAAGGTCTTTTAAAAGATCGAAGAGGGGTGTAAGTTCAACTGTAGAGATGGGGAGCCAGGGTCTCATCCAATTAATCTCCCCGAGTAGTTGTTGAAGTTGGGTGAGGGTGTAATTATCCCTAATACGTAATTGATGTTTTAGAGGAGAGACCAAATCTATGGTGAGAATAGACCCAAGAATTTTAAAGGGGGGAATATTTTGGATTTTTTCGGGAGCTACTTGGAAATTATGTTGGGTAAAGAGGTGTAGACAGTTATCATAAGCTTGTCGAAGGGTCTCTGGACAAGGGGACCCCAGGATGATATCATCCATATAAGTATATATAAGTAAGTTGGGGCAAGTGTCTAAAGGGGCAAGTATATTAGACAAAAAGTGTTGACAGATAGAGGGACTATTAGCCATTCCCTCAGGAAGAACAGTCCATTCAAACCTCTGGTCAGGTCCCTTAAAGTTAAGTGAGGAGAGGGAGAAAGGAAACTTTTCTCTATCTTCAGGGTGGAGGGGGATAGGAAAAAAAGCAGTCCTTAATATCAATGATAATCAGGTGATGATCATTAGGAATGGCTAGAATCCATGGGAGGCCTCGTTGAGGGGGTCCCAAAGGGAACCATTCTTTGGTTAATTGGCCTCAAATCCTGAAGGAACCTCCAGTTTCCATTGGGCTTCTTAACTACGAATACAGGTGAGTTCCAGGGACTCACCTGTATTGTTGGAGGTGTCCCAATTTATTTGCTGTTTTACAAGGATATGCAGTTGTGTTAGCTTTGTAGAGGGTAAAGGCCACTGCTCCATCCAAATGGGGGGCCCTGGGAGCCAATTGATTTTGGGTGTCTCAGGGGGAGCAGAGACCCTTAGGATTGGGGGTGAGGTTGGGGATTAAGTTGGGGCAAATCCTCACCCTGGAAGTTTTGTTGACATTGGCCTTCCCCGAATTGTTGTTGGTATTCCCTTTCATCTGATGGATCCCCATGAAAGGCCTTATGGTTAGTGGTAATGTAGGCCTGAGTTTCTCCTAATATGTCTTGGCCCAGGAGGTTAGCTGTGAGCCCTGGCGCCACCAGGGGGCGCACTTCGCCTGAGTTGCTGTCTGGATCCACCTATGAGACCCAGTCAGCAGTTTGCTGAGAGCAGGTTTGTCCCCCCACCCCCAGTAGGGGGGGGGTCCGTGAACTAACCTCCATTGCGGGGGAATCTCCTCTTTTCTTAGAACTGTCTTGTCAACCCCAGTATCTATTAAGCATTTAAAAGATTTGCCCCCAAACGTGAGGATCATTTTGGGTCAGAGGCCTTGTATGAGGGGGATGGTCCAATAAGCCTCGGCTGGGGGACCCCTATTTTTTTAACGGGGCTGGGGTAAGCCACTTAGGGAGTTTAAAGTATGACCCTGTGCATCTGTTTTAGATCAGCAATCTTTGGCTCAATCATAGCCCTTTCCGCATCGTGGACAGGGTGTGAGCGGGTCGTTAGGGAGTGGACAGTGGGCATTAGGGTCAAACCCCTTGGAGGCCCCGATTGGGTTTAATCCCTCACTGCCCACTGGGGGCATTCCCTCTTAAAGTGATCTTCCTGCCCACACTAGAAACAGGTTGCATTTTTCCTAGGATAAGCCTGTTGGAGCGCACACACTAAAGTGGTTACATCCTTCCTATGAGAGGTTTGTAGGGCCGAGGCTAATGCCTGGGCCTGATGAGAATGGGTCCCGATGTCTTTTGTGGCTATTACCCATCTCTCCATAGATCAGTCCTTAAGACCAGAACAAGCAAATCCTATGCTCCTGACTCATTCCCTTCCACACCATCATCTTAACAAAATGATCATAGAGGTAGCTGGGAGGAAACTTGTGTTTAATGTTCCCTTTAACTCTAGTAATAAACTTGGGGAGGCCTTCTCCAGGTTTTTGGTTGATCCCAGCTACTGGGGACTCAGAGGGTCCCTCCTCCAGCTTTTGCCATTCGGCCAGGCCTAAAGCCCGAATTTGCTCCTGATAAGAAGGCAGAATGGCCGCTTGTTGGATGCCTGATGAATATTGATCGGAGGTGCCTGTAAGCATTCGGACAGTAATAGGAATTATGGGACTAGCACTTTGATTACGTTCAGCCTGCTGTTGACACTCTTCCCTGTATAGTGCACTCCACTTTATATACAGTGAACTTGGAAGGACTGCACGGGCTAATGCCCGCCAGTCCGCTGCCGTGCATGGTTGGTGGGCTAGTCCCTGCAGGATAGTTTCTGTCCATGGGGCATTGGGTCCATCCTCGAGAACGGCCTTTTTTAATTCCTTAAGGTCCCCAGGCTCCCAGGGGTACCACGTGTCCAGCCGGCTGCCCCCAGGGTTAACATTGACTGGAAACAATTGGCAAGGTTCAGGGCAAGGCGGAACCGAGGGAGGTCCCGATTTAAAAGAGGGGGGTGGAGCTGAGACAGGTCTAAATGGATTAGAGGTGGATGTGGTATGCAGTGGGTGCAGAAGAGAAGGGGCCCCCCGCTAGCAGGCCAGGGGCCGAGTCAAAAGGATTGAGGTGGGGGGTCGGAGCATGGGGAGTGGGCCTTTCTTCCTCCATAGGGATATCATCCTTTTTCTGGTTTGGGAGTTGCTCCTTTTGCCTGTAGCCAGGCTGCGGGGGAAAGCAGCTCTTAAGAGCAGAAATTGTCAGAAATGCTCCAAAGGTAGGAGGATCCCCAGATTGGATTTGAGCTTCTTTAAGGAGTTGCTCAATTTGGTCCCAAGAATCCCAGTTAAATAAGTTATTTTTAGGTAACCAGGGGGCCACCTTAATAAATGTGGTCCATGTAGCTTTAATTTGACTATCAGTGAACTCTAATCCTCTGCTCTTAAGGAGAATCCATAGGGAATCTAAGGCAGGATCTTCCTTGCTAGCTAATTGGCCCAAGGTGGAGGTGAGACAATAGAGAAAGCTTAAAGGGGAATGCAAGGAGTGCCATAAAAAGGCTAGAGAAATAAGGCATCCTATAGTAAAGAGACAGCTCCAAAAGTGTTGAAGTAAGCTAGAGGGTTCCCCATTGGCTGGTACAGAGGACAGGGGGAGGAGAGGGAAGAGGGGTTCAAATGAGCTGGAGGACTCCTCATTTACTGGTGCAGAGAACTGGGGGAAGAGAGAAAACAGATATTCAAACATTGGGTAAAGAAAATAAGGCCCTAAGGCCAGGGCATTGGATTTAATTACTTTAATTAAAGAGGAGGGAGCATGGAGCCCTAAGGCCAGGGCGGGGGTTTTTGCAGCCGAATAGGGGGAAATTAAAAGCAAGGGAGGCAGGGCCCTAACACGTGGGCGCTGAGTACCTTCATCTGAACAGGGAGAGATTAAAAAGAGGAAAAGCGGGCTTACCCATATCTTCTTGTTGGGTGGGGTCCTGTCGGTGCAAGGGTAAGCGAATCCTCACACGGGGTACCACTTTGTCGCTCCGCGCGATATTCCGGAGTGGGTAGTGGGCGGAATGACCCAGACCAGTTGGGTCATTCCCCGAGACGGAGCTTGACCAGGATGAGTCAAGGAGGCGGGGATGAGGGGACAAACGCCGGAGGCCAGGGGAAAATAATTCAGGCTCACATGTGGATGGTACCTTGAAACTTCTGTTTATTTCTTCCTCACATGGATAGATATAGCCTGAGCAGGCTGCTAAAGGACCAATGGTGAAAGGGCAGATTGGCTTATTCCAGCCAACGAGGGACTATTATGTTGGTGATGTCATCTATCACCAACTGGAAAGGTGTAGAGGGAGAGAGAGAAAGAGAGAGGAAGAAGTGCTAATGCGCAAGTGTGTAGCCCGTCTTGCTCAGAGTGTGCGAAATATGAAGGGAGAGGAGAAAGAAGTGGCATGGCATCCGGTATAGCAATTCTTTTGCACAGAGCACAACATAGATTCACTAGTTTATTTTTATTTTAGTTGACTAAGGTTTTTGTGTGATATTCCAAGAAATCATTGCCAAGGCCAGTATGGAGGAGCTCTCCCTCTGTTTTCTTCTAGAATTATTATGATTTCAAATTTTACTTTTAGGTACCTAATACATTTTGAGTTGATTTTTGTAATTGATGGATATGGAAAATTACCAGAAGCTACTCAGCCAGGCAGCTAACCCCCTACACACTTTCAAATCCTAGAGACTTGGGCCCTCATTGGAACCTATTGCCTCGGACCCTTATCAAAGGATTCCCACCCTACTGCAAAACCCAGTTTAACCAGAAAACTCGCATCCTGACCCCTTCCATCTAATTCCTTCTGTATCTATCCCAGTCTGTAAGCAGCAGGAAAGTCCCATACCCCCACTGTGCCCCTCTCCCAAGGTTTCTCCCAAATAAACCTGTGCTCCTGTTGAGCTGCCGCTCTCCTCTCTCTTTATTTCCTTCATTTTCATCTCTTACCTTATATGCATGCTGTAAAATAAGAGTCCAGTTTCATTCTTTGGGGTGTGAATATCCAGTTTTCCCAGCACCTTTTCCCAGTGTGTCTCCTTGGTGCTCCTGTTGAAAATTAGTTGACTATATGTGTCTGGGCTTATTCCTGAGCTCTATTTGGTTCCATTGGTCTATGTGCACATTTTTATGTAGCCCCATACTGTTTTGATCACTATAGTTTTATGGTACAATTTGAATTTAGGAAGCTTGATGTCTTCCAGTTTTCTTTCTTTTTTATAAGTCAAGATTGCACTGAGTATTTAAGGTCTTCTGTTATTTAAAACTTAGTAAGAGGATTTTTAAAAAGTGATCCAAAGGTCCTGATGGCTACTGAATCTCTAGGTAAAACTGAGTTGAAATAATCCCTTAAAGACTTTGGTAATATTTAGGAAAAGTTTTATCATTAGGGTTTAGTGAATCTAGCACTTGTTTACTCAAATTATCAAGATTGTTCATCTCTGAGCCTTTGTTCAAAAATCAGTTTAATCTTCTGTTTTGGTCATATTCCAAAGCCAACTTCAAATGCAGGAACAGTGTAAGAAGGAGAAAGACTAGGAGTGGGAAGGAGGAGCAGGTACTGTTTTAAGAGTTCTGCACTTCCCTCCCCCAGGTGTTCTGTGATGGCCCCTTCAGCCCATCTCAAATTTCCAAGCATGTCTCTGAAACAATCCTTATAGTTCATCATGGGTTAATCTAGGAGGCAAACTCTTTGCTACCCATGGGAGCTACAACTGGTCTCTATTTTTTTTCTTCTTTTTTTTTCTGTCATATTTCTGGATTTCTAACAACTTATTTGACACAACTCATGAATTAGAGCACCAATTGGATTATTTTAAATCTCTTTTGCCACAGAACCAAGATCAGTCTACTGGGGAAATGAATGTGAATTCCATAAGGAAGAAAGTCCATGCCTAGAAAGCTTGCAAACTCGTTAAATTGATGACTTTGGCAAAAGATAAAGGAGAGAATACCTAATTAGTGAGGAGAGAGTCCAGAAAACATTCAGCACAATCTGCTTTCCATAATAAGGATTTTACAATGCATACTCATCAGTGGAAAAAACAGATAAGCTTTGGGAAAATTGAGAGTAATAACTGTTGTACTACAGTTATGACACATCAGAAAAGAAAGAAAGGAAGGAAGGAATGGAAGGAGAGGAAGGGTTATCAAGCTAAAAGGTATCTGGCATAATAGTTACATATATAATATATATCCTTAAAAATGTTACCTGTATGATGTAATGGGAAAATGCTAAAAACAGAGAGAAAAAGAGGAATGAGAACTATTAATGGGTCATACTTGTACATGCATAACTTCAAGTAGAGTGGTAATTCAGACCAGAGATGGGAAGTTTAGAGAAGCACTTTAAAATGACAGATTAATTGTAAAAATATATTGATGCATTATAATTATATTAATTCATACATACTTGTACATGCACACAATATAAAAATAATGTGGTTAATTTCATTCCCCAGTACCTCCTTTTCTCCTCCCGTACTCTCTCCCCTGGTTCCCTTTTCCCTTCCTCTATTTTTCTGGTTAAAATGTCAGATTTTAATGAAGGAGAAACTTATTTCAGATTACAAAAGGTCTAAACCCAGGAGGTGGCAAAGCTTGTTCCAAAGACATTAGCCTACATAATGACAAAAAGAGAAAGGAAAAGGAAAAAAGAAAGGGAAAGGAAAGGAGAGAAGATGGGCTTTTTCAGCTTTGTGCAAGGTTTAGTGTAACTGATAAAAAAATGTTTGTTTCACTGCAGTTTTCCATTCTTTCTTAATAACAGCAGTGTCACGTACAAAATAATCAAAACAGAATAAAGATCTACCCACCTGTGCACATGTGTGCATTTGCACTTGGAAGCATGCAGCATACACATGAGCAGCGTATTGTGTTGTAAAAGTCTTCTATAACAATGGCTTCTTACAGCCACTAGATGTCAGCATCCGACAGTTCTCCGAAAACACACTTTTTCTTTCTGCGACAGACTTTCTGTTCAGCCATTTTCTCTGCATGTTGAGATTAAGAAATCGTACGCTGTTTAAAATAATCCTATCACACATAAGAGGTTCAACAGTGAATTTGAGGTTTCACCTCTGTGTGTGTATGTGCAATGTGTTTTAGCTACATGAGCATGCACATGTACACACAAAAATGCAAATTGCCAAGTATGAGAAGGAAATGCTTAAAACATATTTTGACCTCCTAAAGCCCTCAAAAAGCATTTCTTTCCTCTTCACCAGAGTATTTCACATGCTACTTCATGGAAAAGAATGAAAACATCTGAAATTTTCTTTCCTGGTTTTTTTTTTTTTTAAGAATAAGTATTAAGATACTCTATTTTTTTTTTTTTTAAGAGAGAAGGACATAAGAGAGAGAGAGAGAGACAGAGACAGAGAGAATCAATTTTTATTGAGATTTTCACATGGCTTTCCTTGATCCAACACTTAGTTGTGTACATGGGTGCTGGGGTTTGACCCGTGTACTTGCGCATGCCAGGCAAGCACTGTAACCTCTGAGCTACCACTCCAGCCCCTTTCCTGTTTTTAACTCTATTGTGAATTTAATCCTTCCTAACCTTTTGTGTGCATGTTTTTTGATACTTCCAGATCTCTGCAGATCTATTATTTCATTGAGGGCTAGAAGAGTACCCTGTCCATCATGTATAAAAGCTTAAATCAGTGAATTTATGAATGAATTAGTGTCTGAATTAATTCATCATAAGGAAATAATTTTTAAAGTAGATCTTATCATTTAAACTTGACCATAACTTGAGAAGAAGCTGTGCCAGAGAATCCACATCCTTAAAATTTCCTTAGTCTTCAGATGCTTAGAGTATTCAAATAACAACTAAGTAATTGCAGTTGTTTTTGTTCTAATATCACTTTCCCCGGTACCTAATTTTGGAGATAAGAAGACAAGAAGAGGGTGATGGGGAGATAGAGTGATTCAGTCTTCATCTCAATGATGATATACACAATTAAATGAGACCTACCATGCTTTCTGCCTACAGTTAACAATGAAATACACATTCTATATATAAGTAAAGGGCACAGATGGAACTGGCGACTGTTGACAAAAAGATCCTAAAGATTAGTTATGCAATGATTTCCTGTTGTGAACTGGCTACAGTTTGGGTACATTTGTCTTACAGGTCTTTAGTGTGAGATCATTCTTTCAATTCCAGTTCTAAAATAAGGTCTCTTCATTACTCTGGGAAATTTTAACTACAGACTGAGACTGTAAAATCTATTCACTTAACAAAAATCTATTCATCTCAACTCTCTGTGAGGCATTGTGCCAGGTTCTGTGTGGGGATACAAAGATGTATTCAAAACAGTTCCTGTTCCAAGAGCTTAAAATGAATCATCCAAATAAGTTACAACATTTTATAGTCTTGCTGTTCCACAATTTATTAGCATTTGTAACACATATAGCACAATTAGTAAGAGGACACTGAATCACTTTGCAAAAAAAAAAAAATCCTCACTGGTACATTTGACATACAGAGAAATCAAATCTTACCAGCTGACTTGTTTTTTTAAGATAAAGTGATTGAAATTCTTAGAAGAAACAGTTTGCCCCAGGCTATGGAGTGATCTGAGCTTATATAACCATTTGTATTAGTGTGCTACTGGTAATCTTTTCTAACTCCTATAAAATCTTGATTGGAATCAATTTGTCAAGCAATAGGTGCAACAGTAAATGTAAAACAGCATCACTGTCAATATGCTAATGCCACAGGATGACTCTGGGGCCAAAGCTATTTAATGGAGGAGACTTTATTTCAGATTATCATAAAGGAATATATAGAGTTTATTTCTTCTCATATTTCAAATGTATTAAATTGGAGCATTTCCCTGTCTTGATCTATTGACTTGTTAGTAAATACATTAAAGGGATGTTGAGGCAAGAGATCAGATGTGCCCATGTGCACCTGGACTTTTTCTCCCTCTTGCTGATGAATGGAATGCTGACAAGAACAGATCTGTCACTCAGACAGAGGAAACAGATGGAGTGAGAATATTTCTATGTACAGACTGCTCTGAGGAGCTGAGCAGAGAACATATTCAACAGACATCTCATTCTCAATCTGTCTTCACATTGTATTTTTTATTTTTCGAAAATGTCTAGTTTCTTTAAGTGAATGTTGAGTTGAATTACCTCACAGACTTTCATCCTAATCAGACAATAGCTCTTTGTGCAATATGAGAAAAAAAATCATAGACTTCTAGGGCCTGCACACGAAATTCTAACAGCAGCATTTTGTAGCTTAAACGTTTGCATACTTCTAAGAATAATATTGAAAACATGTTAGATAATACTGAAAGTATGCATATATACATGCATTAATTAGTTAAAACTTAAAAAGTATAGCAATATACTTTTGGAAAAATAATCAGTTATAAATTTGAAGATAATAATCAATATAAAAAATTTGAAGCAAATAATCAATTATTTACTGAGTTGGAGAAACCAACTATATAGAGCAGAGATTCATTGGAAGAGGGAGGAACTTGTAACACTATTCATTTTACCCAAGTGGTTCAAAAAACTCTCAGACAATTGAAAGAAGTGATATTTACAGGAAAACAGATGTATTTGTAGAAAAATAGTTTTGACATGTGTAAATAATATAGGTTCTTAAAGTTGGTTATCTACTAAAAGTAAAAACATTTCAAAGAATCAGTTTAACTCACAAATCTCCAGTTTCATTATACAGCCCCCACAGAATGAGAACATGGCAATCCAGAGGAATGTCTATCAATTTACCAAATGAAATGAGTGATTACTACAAGTTCATATCATAGGTGAACTTCCCTAGAGAAAAAATAAGCAAACAAAATAAAAAGGATTTCCAAAACTACTATTTTGCACTTTTATAATTTACACATAATGATTAGAGTCTTTTATCTAAAGGAAAATATAAGGAATGATATCTAGAAGACAAAATAAGAAACCATATTGGTCTTCATTGTTACTATTCTGTTTCTTTTTTGCCAGGTAATTGCCAAGGCTCTGGCTGTGATGATGAGGAAGAACTGAGGAAACTACTAGAGGGTGGTGAGCATTGGCCATGGAATGAACAGCAACTCCATCCAAATTTATTTACCTCCCAAGTGATGGTATTAGAGACAGGGCCTTGAAGGAGGTGATTAAGGTTGCATGAAATCATAAAGGTGGATCTTCAATTCTAAAGAACCAGTGACTTTAATAGAAGAGTAAGAGACACCTGAGCTCTCTTTCTGCCATTAAGAATACAGAAAGAGGACCATCTTCATACTCAGGAGAAGAACCCACACCAGAACTCAAATATGCTCACAGCCTAATCTCAACTTCCCACCTCCAGAACTAAAACAATATTTCTGTGGTTTTAGTGGCCTAGTCTGTGGCACTTTGTTATGGCAAATCGAGTAAACAAAATGTATGTGTGCTGGTCAGCTTTTGGGGCTGTGACCAAAACATCCAACAAGAATAACTTAAAGGAGGTTTTAGAGGTCTCATTTCATGGTTGGCTGACTCCAAGTGTTCTGCATCCCAGTTGTGGCAGAACATGATGGTGGAAGAAGCTTCTTAGCTCATGGCAGCCAAGAAGCAGAGTGAAAGAGGGAAAAATGAGGAGGGAAGGGAAAAGGTGAAGATATACTCCATGAAAGCATGTCTCCAGTGATCTTTTCCTCTGATCATGCCCATCTGCCTGGTAGTTACCACTTCATAGTCCAATCAAATTATTAATCCACCAAATGGATCAATTCACTCATCAAGTTACAGCCCACACAATCAATCTTTGCATAAAACCCCCAACTCTGAATCTGATGCATCCTTTGAACCATCCTTTGAACATGTGCATTTTGGGGAACATTCCTAATTGATATCATAACATTCTACCCCTGGCACTCAAAAGCTCATGCCCATCCATATCCAAGACTCTCCATAGTCTAAGCAATTCCAACATTGCTCACAGCCAAATCTTCTCTGAGACTCAAGGCGAACTATCAGTTATGAGATTCTATAAAAATTAAACAAAAAACAAGTTACATTCTTCCAGTTTACAATGGTACAGAGTAAACATTCCCATTCTAAAAGGGAATAATAGGGAAAGTAATGGGACCAAAGAAAGACAGAAAACCAGAAGGGCAAACAATAATTCCTATATCTCCACATCCAGCATCCAGGTTACCTGGTGGTAGGATGTGGGCCCTAAAGGGCTTTGGTAGCCCTATCCCTATGGCCTTGCCAGTTGCAGACCACATGACCTCTTTCTTGGCCTGAGTATACTGGCTTCCTGCATCTTACCTCAGCAGACATTCTACATCCTGGCATTTCTTAATTCTTGTGGTCTCCAATACAGTTTCATTTTCCTTCTTTCTTCACACATTGCCCTTTCAGGAGCTGCCTGTAGGAATTCCAACCTTGCTACACATTCCCTGGCTTCCCCAGGCCTCACTTTGAAATCTTCATGGAAACCTCCATGTTGCTGTAATTCCAGAATTTTGTATTCATGCAAAACCAGCACCACATGGTTAACACCAAGGCCTGTTACCAGCTCAAGTAGTAGCTGAGCTCCATTGATCCAGGGCTACAGCTAACTTGGAGAGTGTGGGAAGCTATGCACAGTGAAATGAATCCTGAGGAAACAATTTTCTAGGCAACCCCTGTACATCAGGTTTCTTTACGTAGTCTTCTTTTTCCAAAAATTTTATTGGTGTCTTATTGTTGTACATAACCATGGGATTGTTACATATTCATACATGTATATTTATTCAATATCATTCCCCAGTATTTCCTCTATCTCTCCACTCCTCCTTCACTCGGACCCTTTCCTCTGCTTTACTGACCTACTGATCTCCCTTAGATTTTCATAACACACCCTTGCCAAACCTTCCCTTTCCTTTTTCGTCTCTGGTTTCCACATAAAAGAGAAAACATACAATTCTTAACTTTATGAGTTTAACTTATTTTGCTTAACATAATGTTCTCAGGTGTCATCTATTCTACTGAAAGTACATAATTTCATTCTTTTCTATGGCTGCATAGACTTGCATGTGTGTGTGTGTGTATTTATGTATTACATTTTCTTTATCCATTAATCCATTGAAAGATACTGAGGCTGTTTCAACAAATCAGCTGTTGTGAATTATGCTGCTATAAACATGGGTATGCAAGTACATACCACCATAATATGCTGACTTTAATCCTTTAGCATAAATACTGAGGAGTGGTATAACAGTTATGTGGTGGTTCCATTCCTAGTCTTTTGAGAAACCTCCATGCTGGTTTCCATAGTGGTTATTCTAATGATTTACAATCCCAAGAGAGTGTAAAATATTCCTTTTTCTCCCCATCCTTTCCAACATTTATTATTGTTATTATTCATAATGACTTCTAAGTGGCTTGAGATGAAATCTCAGTGCGGTTTTGATTTGCATTTTCCCAATTCCTAAGGATATTGAACATCTTTTCATATATTTGTCAACAATTTGTATTTCTTTACTTGAGAATTGTGTTTAATCCATTTGCCCATTTATTAATTGGGGTATTATTATTATTATATTATTTTGGTGTTAAGTTTTTTGAGTTTTTTATATATTCTGGATATTAATCCTGCTGGAATAGTACCTAGCAAAGATTCTCTTCCATTTTGTAGGCTCTTTCTTCACTTTCTTGTTTCCTTTGCTGAAGATGCTTTTTAATTTGATTCTATCCCATTTATTAACTTGACATTTTTTCCTGAATTCTAGGGTACTACTGAGAAATTCATTATCTGTGGCTATGTGTTAGAGTACTGTTTTCTTCTAGGAATTGCCTATTTCTGTTCTAATTCCCAGGTCCATTCCTAGGTTCCATTTTGAGTGGACTTTTGTGCAAGGAAAGAGATAAAGATCTATAGAGTCTTGTTCTTTTACATGTGGATAATCAGCTTTCTCAGTACCATTTGTTAAAAAAAAGGTTATCTTTTTTTCCAATGTATGTTTTTGGCATCTTTGTCAAGGATCATAGGATTGTGTCTTTATGGATTTGTCTCTGTGTCTTCCATTCTGTACTATTGGTCTACAAATCTGTTTTAATGCCAGTTGGTATCATTAAGATTTTGTTCCTGCAGATTTGTAATATAATTTAATGTAAGTTAATGTGATTGTTTTAGCATTGCTTTATGGTACTGCTTTTTGTCATTAGTATTTTAATGATTGCATCAGATCTGCATATTGCTTTTGGTAGGATGGCTATGTTTACACTATGAATTCTGCTTATCCATGAACATGGGAGGTCTTTCCATCTTCTGAGGTCTTTGAAATTTCTTTTCTCGATTTTCTATAGTTTTCCTTGTACAGGTATTTCCCCTTCTGGATAAGATTTATTACAAGTTTTTTTTAGGCTCTTTTGAATCAGAATCGTTTTTCTGATTTCTTTCTCAATAGATCCATAATAGATGCATCGGAAAGCTATTGATTTTTGTAACCTGTTATTTTGCTGAATTTGTTTATTAACTCTAGCAGTCTTCTAGTAGAGCGTTTTGGATCTAAGTATGGGATCATACTTGCAAACATTGGTAATTTGACTTCTACTTTTTTATCTCTTTTATTTCCTTCTCTTGTTAATTTCTTCAATGAGAATTTTTAATACTATATTGAATAGACATGACAAAAGTAAACATTCTTGAGCCAGATTTTCAAGGAAATGCTTTTAGGTTTTCTTTCCCATTCCTTATGATGTTCTCTTTGAGTTTGTAATATAGAACCTTTACAGTGTTGAGGTAAATTCCTTTCCTTCTAAGTTTCTTCAATGTTTTTATTATGAATGAGTGCTGAATTGTGTTAAACACTTTCCTTACATGTGTTGAGATGACTAGGTGATTTTTGTTCTTAATTCTATTTAAGTAATGAATTGCATTCATTGATTTTCATTTGAAGTCATCCTTTCAGTCCTGGGATAAAACCAACTTGCTCATGATGCATAATCTTGTTAATATGTTCTTTAAAATTATTTGCTAATATTTTAATTAGGATATTTGAATTTAAATTCATCAGGAAAATTAGTCCTGAATGTGTTCTTATTTGGTTTTGATATGAGCGTGATAGTGGAAATTTTCTAAACTTTTCTATTTCAAAACATAGTTTGAGGAGAAGTTCCACTTGTTCTTCTTTGAAGGTCTTGTAGAATTTATCTGAGAATCCATCTGATCCTTAGTTTTTCTTTATTGGACAGTTTTTCTGTTGCTGCTTTTACCTCATTGTTAAAGCTAAGTCTTTGAAGGAGATTTCACTTTTACACAATTGAGCCTGTGATAGCTGCGATCAGGCTAGTTCCTGAGATGCCTTCAGGTTATCTTTTCTATTGTCAGAGTGTAAAGTATTTAGATTCTCTTCAAATTCTTTGCCAGAATGGAACATGCATGGAATCTAACACAATTCCCGAAATCATTTTTATTTCCAGATGAATTTGAGTAGTCCTTATTATCTATGTTCATGTAAGCATTGTGGTCTTCTGAGCTCCCACAAGAAGCATCCACTAAACTCTGCTGACAACATCTAAACCTTCTACATCCTTTCTCCAACCTTAACCAAACTCCTCCACAAATCAGTTCCAAAGGTATCTGAACTCTATGGGCAATTAGAGTCACAGAAGTGACCCCAATTTTCAGTACCTATTTTTGTGAGTTCTTTGTGGATGTGACCAAAACCCCTGACAAGAAAAACTTAAGAGGAGCATATATTTACTTTATCTCATGACATCAGAGGTCTCAGACCATTGATGACTGACTCCACTGCTCTAGGTCTTAGGTAAGACAACACATGTGGGTGGAAGGGGATGGTGGCAAAAAACTACTCAGCTCATGGAATCCAGGAAGCAGACAGAGGAGCTGGGGACACGATATAATTCACAATGCACGCTCCCAGTGACCTACTTAATCCATGCATTTCTACTTGCTTACAGTTACTACCCCATTGTCAACCAAATTATTAATTCATCAAATCATTTGATGAAGTTCTAGCACATAACCAATTAGTATCTAAAATCCCAAACTCTGAACCTTACTGCACTAGGGATCCTGCTTTGAACACATGAGTTTTGAAGTACATTCCAGATCCAAACCATAATAATACATCTATCTAGAATCTGTGAATATGATCTTATTTGAAAATAATGGTTCAATGAATATAGTTAATGATCACAAGAGGAGCTCATTCTGGATTAGAGTGTGACTTAAGTCAAATGGCAAGTGCTCTTAAACAAGAGAAACAGAAGATGCACAAAGGAACAGGTAATGGAGGATAGAGAGAGATTGCAGTGTTGTATGTGCAAACCAAGGAATACCAAGGATGTTTGTTTCACCAGAAGCAACGAGAAAGGAATGGAGTAAATACTCCTTTAGGGTCCTCAGAAATAACTCTGCTGATACCATGCTTTGAGACTTCTGACCTAAAGAACTAAGAAAGAATACATTTCTGTTATTTTAAGCCACAAGTTTGGAGCAATTTGTTACATCAGCCTTAGGAAACCAATACATTTAAGTATCCAACTCTATAAGCAACCCATCAACTAGGCATTACTGTACATATTTCTCAATGCAAATTTATTTGTAAACAATGACTGAAGCAGAAAACAAAAGATTCAGATGTTTCCTATACTGAATTACTATCATTCTGTCTCTGGTCCTGCAAACAATAATTTATTTCTGTCATTACGGTGTGCCTTGTTCTAGAATTTCTTTCTTTCTTTTCTTTTGATTTTTTCTTTTCTCTTGAAAAATAATAGAAATCATATAAATACATGGAAATTGAATAATATCATCTTAAGCAAAGAATGGATCAGAGGGTATGAAAGCAGAAATCAAGAAATTTTTGGAAACTAATGAAAAGGAGAACACAACATATCTCTGGGACAGTATGAAAGCATTCTCAAGAAGAAAATTTGTAGCATTGAGTGCTTATATAAAAAATCTAGAGAATCCCAAATACATAAGCATATGCTCAAACTCAAGTCTTTGCAAAAAGAAGAACAATATAATCTGAATGCTAGTAGAAAACAGGAAATAATCAAATTTAGAGATGGAATTAATGAAATTGAAAATTTAAAAAAATCAAAGAATCAAAAAGATAAGAATTTGTTCTTTGAAAAAATAGCCAATTTCACCAAAAGAAACAATGAAATGAGGCAAATCAACAAAATCGGAAAGGAAAATGGAGAGAGATCACAACTGACCCAGCTGAATTCCATAGGAATATCAGAACCTATTGTGAAAAATTACATTCTCTAAACTGGATAATCTGGAAGACATTGACAATTCCTAGCCACACAGGACATTCCCAAATTGATGCAGGAAGATATTGAAAACCTTAATATACCAATATTAGGTAGCAAAATTGAATCAGCAATTAGAAGCCTTCCCAAAAAGAAAGGCCTCAGACCTGATGGACTCTTAGCTGAGTCCAGCCAGATCTTTACAGGAGGAAAAAACACCTCTCCTTACTAAGCTATTCCATGAAATTGAAGTAGATAGAATCCTACCAAACACATTTTCTGAGGCAACCATAACCCAATGAAGACACATCAAGAAAAGAAAACTATAGATCAATATCCCTGATGAACATAGACACAAAAATCCTTAATAAAATTCTAGCAAACTATATTCATGAACTCATCAAAAAGATAATACACTACAATCTAGTGGGCTTCATACCAGGGATGCAAGATTGTTTCAACATATGCAAATCAATAAATGTTATTCATCACTAAAATAGAATTAAAGATAAAACTCACATGAACATCTTTATTGATGCAGAAAAGCCCTTGATAAAATCCAACATTCATTAATGTTAAAAACACTGGAGAAGGAAAAATAAAATGGCAGCAGCTGCGGAGGCGGCAGAAGCCCAGCAGTGCTGAATAAGAAATCTCTACATGAATGCAGGACACCAATGGTGAGAGAAGTGCCTTACTGTGAGGAGAAAAATACTGAGAGGCCTCCTGGGAATCTCATTGTCAGCTGAGATCACCAAAACTCATTCTGTCCAAAAAACTCAACTGGGAAGTGACTCCACCGAGAAGTCACTTATAAACATATTCCCCCACAGTATATATTGACCTCAGAGATAATAATTCAGAACCTTCCCAATTCCCTTTTTTTATGTTGTTATTATTGAAATTGATATTCCTGGATGTATGTATTTTGTTTGTGTGTGTGTCTATGTGGTTGGCTTTTACTGTCACTGTTACTTCTTGTGTCAGACTGCTGTATCCATATTGTTGGGATCCAACTTGGAGAAGCCTACATTATAGCAAACTAGTCCTCAGCCTCCTTGGGTCAAAGAGACCCTACTTTATGCTACCTTCTTCTTCCATTAGTTCTGTCAATTCCTAAATTGTCATCTGTTCTCTCTCATTCTCCCTCAAAGTCTTTACCCCACTCTCATCCAATTTCTATCTTTTCCTGATTCTTAATAGAATAGCCTACATCATTCCACTACCTTATATCTCTATATCCTAAATCACAAGATGAACACTACCCTCCTACCTACCTCATTCACTTTGCTCTCTAGACATTTTTTCCCCTCACCTACAGAGGCCCTACTAAACTGAAGAACAGATTATACTTGAAAACAGGTGTTTTCTTGCTATGGAAGTATAGTGTGAGAGCTCTCATGGAAGAAAACTGCTAATCTGATTGCTCCTGTACCTGCTAATCAACACTGTAATAGCTACAGTTGAAATTGTCTGTTGCATCCATTGATTGCACTTACTGACTTCTACCACCTATCCCTTGAGGTTCTGGAAAACCTAAAGGTTCACAATACTTCACTGATTGGGGTGGCAGCCTTTGAACTGAGCTACACAAATTGTATCCCAACCCAACTAAGCAAAGAGATAAGAAGCTCCAATACCATCAGCAAATCTCCCAAGAGAATTATTCGGACCTCAAGCCACACACCTTGTAAACAAAAATCAGGAAAAAGGGAAATAATTCTCCACCTCAACCCCATAGCAATCCATCCAAGGAGTCCATGGTTGGAGTCCTAGAATAAAACCTAGAAAAATGTATCAAAAATATGATTAGTAATTCAATCAAAGAATTGAAAGATGATTTAAGAAAAGGGATAAGAGAGCAATTTCATGAGATGAGAGACCACATATATAAAGAGATGAGAGCAATTTCAAGAGATGAGAGAACACATCTATAAAGAGATAGACATTATGAAAAGAGATGTAGCAGAGTTCTTACAATTGAAATATGCTATCAACAAAATCAAAAGCTCATTGGAAGATACTAATACTAGAGTAAACTCAATAGAAAAATGGAACCTCAGCTCTCGACGAATGAACATCAGATAATGAAGACAGGCTGAGCAACGTCAAGTTCAAGGAGGACAGATGAGAGAAGAAATTTATTGTACATGATCAGAACTTCCAAGTAATATTTGACAAAATGAGAAGAAATAACTTTAGAGTGATTGGGATTGAAGAAAACATTGAACAACAAACAAGGGTCATTAATAACCTTCTAAGTAAAATTGCCAAGGAGAATTTTCCCCATATAAGAATTAATACATAAAATCAAATTTAAGATGCCTGTAGGACACCAAACTGAGCTAACCAAACGAGAAACTCACCGAGACACATCATCCTTAAAATGAATAACAGAAAAATAAAGGAGATAATCCTAAAAGGAACTAGGGAAAAGCACCAAATAAAATTCAGAGGCAGACCAATTTGGATTACTATGGATTTCTCAGATCAGACAATAAAGGCTAGGAGAGCATGGAATGATATTTTTCAAACATTGAAAGAAAACAATATTCAGCCAAATATAATATACCCTGCAAAACTCAGTTTAAATGTGATTGGGAAAATTAAATATGTCAGTGATAAATTGAAGCTAGCAAGATACATGAACACACAGCCTGCTCTACAGTAAATTCTCAAGGACCTACTTCACTCAGAGAATCATACTAATAACTTCCAAAACCCTTAATAAAAAAAATCAATAACCACAATACACACCAAAAGATATCCAAGATAGCGCAAAATACAGCAATAGTAACAGTGTCAGGAATCCAGATTCCCATATCTATTCTCACTCTTTGAATGGACTCAAAGACCCAATTAAAAGACACAGATTGGCTCACTGGATCAAGAAACAAAATGCAATAATATGTTGCCTACAGGAGACACACCTCACAATCAAAAATAGACACAGACTTAAGGTGAAAGGTTGGCAAAATGTCTACCAGGCTTGTGGCCTGAAAAAACAAGCTGGCATTACAATCCGAATATCTGATAAAGTTAATTTTGACCAAAAACTAATCAGAAAGGACAAAGAAGGTCACTATATCATAGTAAAAGGAACAATTCATTGAGAAGACATAAAGATAATTAACATTTATGCCCCAATTACAACCCTCCCAAATATATGGAAAAAAAATTCAAGGACATTAAACCCCTCATGGATCTCAACACAATAATACTAAGGGATTTTAATACACCAATATCAACAATAGACAGATCATCAAAGCAAAAAACCATCAAATATATTTCTACTGTAAACTACTCTATTAATCAACTGAATTTAACAGACATTTACAGAATATTTCATAAATGAGCTCATTTTACATTCTTCTCAGCACTCCATGAATCCTTCTCCAAAACAGACCACATCCCAGTCCACAGAGCTAACCTTAGCAAATACAGAAAAGTTGATATAGTCCCATGTACCCCTTCAGACTTCAATGGTGTGATCTTAGCAACTAACAACAACAAAACAAAGGAAACTACTCAAATACTTGGAAAATGAATAATACACTCTTAAAAAAATGGATAAAAGAGGTATTGAGAACAGAAATCAAGGAATTCTCTGAAACAAATGAGAATTATGAAATAACATATTGAAATCTCTGGGATAGCATGAAGGCTTTCTTAAAAGGTAAATGTATAGCACTGAGTACTTTCATCAAAAATCAGGAAAGAGCCCAAATAAATAGTTTTATGCTCCAACTCAAATCCCTACAAAAAGAGGAATAATCCAATCCTAAACCTAATAG
This sequence comes from Aplodontia rufa, assembly GCA_004027875.1. Lineage (NCBI taxonomy): Eukaryota > Metazoa > Chordata > Mammalia > Rodentia > Aplodontiidae > Aplodontia > Aplodontia rufa. The sequence continues at coordinate 16,983 of PVKS010000800.1, read as the reverse complement.
AAGACAGGAAATAACTAAAATCAGAGCTGAAATCAACAAAACTTAAAACAAAAGAAAAAAAATGTAAATTATCAATAAAACAAACATTTGTTTTTTGAAAAAATAAATAAGATCAACAGACCCCTTGCCAACCTCACCAAAAGGAAAAATGAAGTGAAGCAAATCAACACAATCAAAGACAAAAAATGGAGCTATCACCACTGACTCAACCAAAATCCAGAGGATTATCAGAATTTATTTTGAAAAATTATACTCTGCAAAGTTTGATAATCTGGAAGAATTGGACAAATATCTGGACACATACAACATTCCCAAACTAACACAGGATGACATTGAAATTCTAAACCAACCAATCTCAGGTAGTGAAATAGAAGCAGCAATCAAAGGCCTTCCAAGAAAGAAAAGCCCAGGACTGATGGATTCACAGCAGAATTCTACCAGACCTTTACTGAAGAATTAACACTGATCCTCCACATGCTTTTCCATGAAATTGAAAGGGTTGGAAACCTCCCAAACACTGTTTATGAAGCAAATATAACACTGATTCCAAAACCCAACAAAGACACAACAAGAAAAGAAAACTATAGACCAATTTCTTTGATGAACATAGATGCTAAATTCCTTAATAAAATTCTGGATCTCCAGATCCAAAAATACATTGAAAATATAATACATCATGGTCAAGTGGGCTTCATTCCAGAAAAGCAGGGCTATTTCAACATATGCAAATCAATAAATGTAATTCACTACTTAATCAGAATTAAACATAAAAATCATATAATCATCTCAATTGATGTGAAAAGGCTTTTGATAAAATTCAGTACCCATTTATGCTCAAATCTCTGGAGAAGATAGGGATCAAAGGAGAATACTTTAATTTTGTAAGAGGCATTTATGACAGATCCAGAGCCAGTATTATGCTTAATGGAGAAAGACTGAAAGCATTCCCACTTAATTCATCAACAAGACAAGGATGTCCACTTTCACCACTCTTATTCAATATGGTTCTTGAAACCCTAGCCAGAGCTATTAGACAAGAGAAGAAAATCAAAGGAGTTTGAATATGAAAAGAGGAAGTCAAGATGTCTCTATTTGCTGATGACATGATCCTATACCCAGAAGACTCAGTAAAGTCTACCCGAAGACACCTAGAGCTTATAAATTATTTCAGCAAAGTGGCTTACTATAAGATCAACACTCATAAATCATTAGCTTTCCTATACTCCATCAACAAGTACACTGAAGAAGAAATTAGGAACTCTCTCTCATTCACAATCTCCTAAAAAATAAAATATTTGGGTATCAATCTAACAAAGGATATTAAGGATCTTTACAATGAAACTATTGAACATTGAAAGAAGAAATTGCAGAAGACCTGGGTAGGTGGAAAAACATTCCATGTTCTTGGTTATGCAGAATCAATATAATCAAAATGGCCACTCTATTGAAAGCCCTATACAGATTCAATGCAATCCCCATCAAGATACCAATGGCATTCTTCATGAATATAGAAAGAGCAATTCTCAAATTCATATGTATTAACAGAAGACCAGAATGACCAAAACATTACTAAGCAAGAAAGAGGAAGCAGGAGGTATCACGATTCCTGACCTGAAATTATATTATAGGGCTATAGTAGCAAAAACAGTGTGGTATTGTTATCAAAACAGAATTGAAGACCAATAGAACAGAATAGAAGATACTGAGATGCAACCCCAAAATTTTAACCATCTGATATTTGCTAAAGGCAGCAAAAGCATAGTGTGGAAGAACAACCTGTTCAACAATTTGTGCTGGACAAACTAGACAGCTATATGAGGACAACTGAAATTAGATCCTTACCTCTCACCCTGCACAAAAAAATCAAATCAAAATGGTTCAAGGATCTGGAAATTAAACCAGCAACTTTACAATTGCTTGAAGAAAAAGTAGCATCAATACTACATGACATAGAGGTTGACTCCACCTTCCTTAAAAAGACTCCCATAGTGCAAGCATTAAAGCCAAGAATAAATGAGTGGGATGCCATTAAACTAAAAAGCTTCTGCACAACTAAAGAATTAGTCAAGAATGTCAAGACTGAACCTACAGAATGGGAAAAAATCTTTGCCTGCTACACCTCTGACAGAGGGCTAAAATCCAGACTATACAAAGAACTCAAAAAACTGAACACCAAACCCACAAATAATTCAATCAATAAATGGGCTAGTGAGCTAAATAGAAATTTCTCAAAGGGGGAAGTCCAAAAAGTCCATAAACATATGAGAAAATGCTCTACATCACTAGCAATCAGAGAAATCCAAATCAGAACTTCACTGAGATTCTACTTCACTCATGTCAAAGTGGCAAAAATGAAGAATAGGAACAATGACAGTTGCTGGAGGGACTGTGGGAAGACACAAACACTGTCACATTGTTGGTGGGACTGCAAACTGGTACAGCCATTCTAGAAAGTAGTGTGGAGACTCCTCAAAAAGCTAGGGCTGGAACTACCTTATGACCCAGTTATCCCACTCCTGGGTATTTTCCCAAAAGAGCTAGAATTGGCATACTACAGAAATACACCTTCATCAACATTTTTAGCAGCTCAATTTACTACAGCTAAACTATGGAACTAACCCAAATGCCCCTCACTGGATGAGTGGATTCAAAAACTGTGGTACATATATACCATGGAATTCTACTTCTCTATTAAAGAGAACAATATCATGGCAGCTACAGCCAAATGCATGGAGAAGGAAAAAATTATACTGAGTGAAATATCCCAAACTCAGAGACTTAAGGGCCAAATTTTTTCTCTCATATGTGGAAGCTAGTGTACAATCAGAAACAGACTGATAGTTGGCTAAGCTAATAATAACCTCAACATGGGTGAATTTTTACATGAGCAGGGGGAACCTTGCCTATGATGCTGGGGGATGAAGCGAGGGTGGCAGGGAGCGGGGAATAGGAGAGATATCAAGGCAGTTGGAGAGAGGGAGTATGGGGGTATAAACCCAGTAGGGAACCTTCGAGTTCCATGAGAAGCCCAGCTATAATGGGGATTAAGTAGAAGGAAACATGGGATCGAGGGGAATCCAAGGAGGGAGGCCTTGGAATGGCATCAGCCTAGGCTTGCTCTGTCATTATGCATGTGTTCATGTTTGTGTGGCAATGAATCCCTCCAAAATGTTAGATTATCTTGAACAAAAAAATAAAAAACTAAAAAATAAAAACTACTGGAGAAGTTAGAGATCAAAGAAACTTACCTTAGCTTTGTAAAGGCCATTTATGACAAACCCATAGCCAACATTATACTAAATGGAGAAAAACTGAAAGCATTCACACTTAATTCTAGAACAAGGCAAGGCTGTACACTCAACACATTTAGTCAATAAAGTCCTCAAAACCTTACCCTGAGCAATCAGGTAAAAGATTGAAATCAAATGGATACAAATAGGTGAATAGGAAGACATACTATCAGTATTTGCTGATTATATGATCCTATACCTTACACCCAAAAATCTCCACTAGAAGACTAATAGAACTTACCAATGAATTTAGCAAATTTGCAGGAAACAAGTTCAGCACTCATAAATCAATCACTTTTATACTCCCAACAGTGAATTGGCCAAAGAAGAAATCAGGAAATCCATTCCATTCATGGTGTTAAAAATCTCTACAATCTGAAATCTATCTCTATAATCTGAAAATTACAGAATATTGAAGAGATAAATTAAAAGAGAGGTGAGAAGATGGAAGAACATCCCATGTCCTTGAATAGTCAAAATCAATATAATTAAAATGGCCATTCTGCCAAAAGCACTATACAGATTCTGTGTAATCCCCATCAAGATACAAATTACATACTACACAGACATGGAAAAATCAATTCTTGAATTTATTTGGAAGAATAAGAAACTCAGAATAACAAAAGCAAAACTAATAAGGAAAAAAAAAGCAAAGCAGGAGATATCACAATACCTGACCTGAAACTATACTATAGAGTTGTACTAACAAAAAAAGCATGGTATTGGTACCAAAACAGACATGAAGACAAATAAAATGGAATAGAAGACACAGAGACAAATCAACAAATCTTTAGCCACTTGATATTCAACAAAAGGGGCAAAAATACAACTTGGAGGAAAAATATCCTGGTCAACAAATTGTGCTGGATAAACTGGACAGCGATATGTAGAAAAAATGAAAGTAGATGTTTATCTACCACTCTGCACTAAAACCAAATCAATATAGGTCAAGGTCTTAGGAATTAAACGAGCTGCCATGCAACTGTTAGAAGAAAAAATAGGATCAACATCATAGAGGTGCTGGCACTGACTTCCTTAACAAAACTCCCATAGCACAAGAATTAAAACTGAAAATCAATGAGTAGGATACCATTAAACCAAAAAGCTTCTGCATAGCTAAGGAATTAATCAAGAATATGAAGAAAGAGCCTATAGAATAGGAGAAAATTGTGGCCTGTTGCATCTCTGACAGGGGGCTAATATTTCAGAATATACAAAAAGCTCAAAAAACTGAATACCCAAAACATATACAATCCAATCAATAAATGGCTTAAAGAACTAAACAGAAACAAAACAACAGAAATACAGAAGGCCAACAAATACATAAAAAAAAGTTCAACATCTCTAGCAATCAGAGAAATTCAAATCAAAACTACATTAAGATTTCATGTCACTCTAGTCATAATGGCAAAGATGAAGAATTCAAATAACAGATACTGGAGAGATTCTGGGGAGAAAGGAACACTTATATACTGTTGGTGATACTGCAGACTAGTACAGCCACTTTGGAAAACAGTACAGAGACTCCTCAAAAAACTAGGGATGGGGGCTGGAGTGGTGGCTCAGCAGTTAGGTCACTTGCCTGGCATGCACAAGGATGTTAGTTCAAACCGAAGCACCATGTACACAAAAAAAGTATCAGAGCAATGAAAGCCACATGAATAAACAAAACTGATTCTCTCTTTCTCTCTCTCAGTACCTCTCTCTTAAACACACACACACACACACACACACACACACACATACACATACAACTGAGGTTGAAACCACCACATGGACCAGCTATCCTACTCCTGGTATTTTCCCAGAAGAAAAAAAAAATCAACACATTACAGTGACACAGCTAAATCAATATTTATAGCAGCACAATTCATAATAGCTAAATAATGGAATCAACTCATGATTTTTGGATCCATTCATCACCGGATAAATGGATCTAAAATTTGTCGTACACATGTACAATGGAGTTCTATTCATCTATTAAAAAGAATGAAACCATGGCCTTTGTGGGTAAATGGATGGAAATGGAAAAAAAATATGCTAAGTGAAATTAGCCAAACTCAGAGACTCAAAGGTCAAATGGTTTCTCTCATATGTGGAAACTAGATTAAAACTGAGGATAGGGTGAAAGATAATCTAGTTTATATATTAGATTCACCAAATTTAGAGTAATACATGATCTGGGGGAAGTCTAGTTATGAAGCGGGGGAGGGGATGGGGTAGTAAGGTGGGGATGAGGAGGGAAAAGGGGGAGTACAAATATTGTATGGTATACTCTACCCCCCTGAGAAGCTAAATAATACTCATGAAGGCATATAGGACTGGAAAATTCAAAAATTACATATGTATATATACAATTAAAGCTGTAATCAGGGGGAATGCAATGGAGATATGAGATAGAAGAGTGGGTGAGGTGGGGGAAATCCCGGGTAAGGATCAGGTTCAAGTTACATTACCATGTCATGTGCATGTATGAAAGTGTAATAACAAATCCCTTCAGTATGTAAGATTATGATGCAACCAATAAATTTAAAAAAATGTTGTTTGATGTTTCATTTAAATTCTAAATTGAACATGTCAATCTCTAGGAGAAGAATGGGAAGATTTTTATTAAGTTTGAATTTCATTTACAAATCAGTTTATGGAGGTTCATATCTAAGAATACTGAATTTTCCTAACCATGAAGATACCTGTCTTTATCTTGTAATGGATCAAAGCAGTGTAAACTTTCATTTTTAAAATTTATATATAATACATTTTTTATAAAATATAAAATGTTTCTAGGTGACATAAACATTTAAATTAGTAGACGGAGTAAAGAAGATTGTTCTCCCTAACGTACGATGACCTCATTCAATCAAATGAAAGCTTAAATAGGACAAAAGTGGAGTATGGCTATGGTTTAAATGTAAAGTGTTCCCTGAAAATTATATTAGACAATGCAAGAAGGTTCACAGGTAGAATGATTAGATTATGGGTTAAAATTGGTGGGTTAATCCACTGAAACATATTAAGTTGGCGATAACTGTTGGCAGTTATGATGTGGATGAAGGGGGTAGGTCAGTGAGAGCATGCCTTTGGGGTTCTTATTTTGTTCCTGGTGAGTGGAGCTGTCTTCTTTTCCTGGTGGCTATGTCCTGAGCTACTTTCCTCTACCAGGCTCTTCCATCTGTCTCCCCTTGGATCCAGATCAATGGAGTTGGTCATGTATGGTCTAAGAACTCTGAAAATATAAGTGCTAAATAATCTTTTCCTCCTCTAATTATTCTTGTCATGTCTTTGGTCACAGCAATGAAAAAGATGACTAAACCATTGTTGATTTTGCTTTCCTTCAGGCTTGAACTAAAACAATGTGCCTTCCTGGGTCTTGAGTTTGCTGACTCTCCTAGTTCTAGGACATTCAGACTCTGAATGAAACTAAACCATCAGATATCTTGGTTCCCTAGCTTGATGACTAACCCTTGGAATTACCGACTTTATAACTTTATGAAACAATTTCTCATGACAAGTTTCTTTATCTATTATATACACACACACACACACACATCTTAATAACACAGGTTTTCTGGATAATACAGATTAAGAAAGCTTACATGTGAATTCCTGTAGTTGTACATTGGCAACCATAAAATATCTACCCCAAAAGTGATAGCTAACATCATGCTTACTGATGATAAACCCAAAGCTTTTCTTTCAAGATAAAAGAAAAAGAAAAAACAACATAAAGACAAACCTTTCACTGCTCCTTTCCAACACTGTATCAGAAATCCTAACTAATACATTATGAAAAGGAAAGGAAATTAGAGGTATATACAGATAAGGATGGAGGAAGTGAAACTGTGTTTTGCTTTTTCTTTTTTACAGATGACATGATTATCTAAGTAGAAAATCCTAAAGAAAAAAAAGCTTTTGAAACTAATAAACTATAATAGTAATAGGCAGGTGATTTCATCAGCTTTTTGCTTCTATGACTAAAGGAACTGACTAGAACAATTTTAGGAGAAAAAGGTTTATTTAGTGGCTTATGTTTTCAGAGGTCTATGTCCACAGAAGGCCAACTCCATTCCTCAGGGCTTAAGGTGAGGCTGTTCATCATGGCAGGCATGGCTACAGGGAGCAGGGAGCTCAAGGTGTCACATAGGGAAGCAGAGCAGAGAGCAAACACTCCACACCAGATACAGAATATATACCCCACAGGTATACCCCCAGTGACCCACCTCCTCCAGCCACACCCTACTTGTCTTCAATTGCCAGTTAATCCCTTAAGGATTAGGTTAAGGCTTTTATAACTCAATCATTTCTGCTCAGCCTTACCAAATTGTCACACATGATGTTTTGGGGGACACTACACATTCAAACCATAACATAAGGTTAATATGAAAATGTCAATTGCTTTTCTATATTCCAACTATGAGCAAGTGTGTTATGAAATTCAAAGCATGATACCATTTATATTCTCATCCTCCAAAATAAAATGCTTAGATATAAACCTAACACAACATGTTCAAGAGCTATATGAAGAAAACTATGAAACTCTGATAAAAAAGATCAAAATAAATATATAGATATCCCATGTTCATGAATAGAAGCCTCATTATTATTAAGATACTTTCACCCCAAATTGTTTTATAGATTCACTACTGTCTCTGTCAAAATCCTAGAAAACTATTTTGCATAAATTTAAAAAATGATTCTACAGCTTAAGTGAAGAAAAAGGCCCAAAATAATCAACAGAATATTGAAGAAGAACAAAGTTAAAATGGTCCTATCAGAATATACTTACAATAATCAAATTAAATCAGGGGAACAGAGATGAGAAATAGACTCACATAACATGGTCAAATGGTATTTCACAAAGGGACACAGGTAATACAATAGAGGGAAGTAAGACTTTCCAACAAATGTTACAGAAAACAGGATATTTATATGCAAAATAAAAGGAAAAAGACCTTATATCCTTCACACACACACACACACACACGCACACTCACACACACACACACAAAGTAGCTCAAAAGGGATCATGACCTAAATATGAAATGCAAAACCACAAAACTACTAAATGGATGCATAGGATAAAACCTAGATGACTTTAGTATTGATGGTAACTTTTTAGTGTAACAACCACAAGGACACATTTCATGTAAAGTAAAACGGATAACTGGACTTCATTAAAATAAAATAATAAGGAATTGAGTTATTGTACAAACATAAATGCATATAAAGTAACATTATGATATGCATGTTATTTTTAAGAGAGAGAGGGATAGTGAGAGAGAGAAAGAGAGAATCAGTTCTATTTACTTTTTCATGTGGCTTTCTTTCATTGTTCCAACATTTAGATGCATATGTGGTGCTGGGATTCAAACCTGGGTCCTCACACATGCCAGGCAAGTGATGTAACTGCTGAGCCACCCCTCTAGCCCCAATATGCATATGTTCCTAAACCTGACTTACCTCCACATCATGCATACCCCAGTCTCTTGATTCTTCTGTGTTTCACCCCTACAAGCTATGTAAATGCTTAGATTGTGAATTTTCCAGAATTAAATGATTTCATAAGTACTATTTGGATTCTCAGGGGGGTAAAGAGTATGGTACATTGTTGATCATCTCCCTAGATCCCTCTCTATTCTCCCTCCCTCTCCTCTCCCCCAATTACCTCCTCCCTCCTTCACCCCATATAAATCTATGGTTGCACAGGATTATGTGTTGCTACGCCTTTGCTGGGTCTAATGCATGAGTTTGATTACCTTTCAACCAAGCCTGGGTTTAACTCCAGCCTCCACAAATGAGTGAAAACATGCGAGCCTGATTTTAAAGGCAATGTACTTATTAATGTAGTGGAAGAAATTTCCAGGCAGCATAGCATTCAGGTAGTAGTATGGGTATTGCTGGCAGCTTTTAGCCAAGTTTAGGGTGATGCTCAGGAGCAGAAATCAGAGCACAAAGATTTGAAAAGCTTGGAATTGGAAAGTGGAACTAAAACTGAGATCAAGGAAGTAGATGTTGTTAAGGACATCACTGCCATTAAAGAAGTAAAGACTTACCCTAGCGGCAATAAATAACTGGAAGAATTGACAAGACCACACCCATCTCAAGCTCAAAGGAGTAAAAATTCCTTTAAGAAACAAGTGGGGCACCCTGCTTGCACAGAGCAGTCTAGGAACATTTTTCAATATGCTTAGAAAACCAGGCACTCAGAGGCTGCTACGGCATGGACCCTGGAGGCTCTGCTGCTGCTCAAGATAGCAGTGGACTTCGACAGCAACCATGCTGGTTCTCCAGGATTGCAGCACGCTGGAGTTAGGGGGCCTTGGAGACTTCCACTGAGATTTCCACGGAACATCTGGGAGGCCAGGCAAAGTACTCTAGGGTTGGAGTCCCTACAGACAGCCCCCGAGGGGGTGTGAGAAGGAAGCCGAAGTCCCAATGGAGACCCCAAGATTAACAAATGCCAGTACTGTGGATGGCTGAAGTGAAATTATAAAAGCCTTAACCTAATCAGTGAGCTAATTCCCTTGTAGGTATGCTGTAGGGTGTGGCTGGAGGAGTTGAGTCACTGGAGGCATGCCTTTGGAGTATACATATATTCTATAACTGGTGTTGAGTTTTTTCTCTCCTCTCTGCTTCCCCATGTGACACCTTGAGCTCTCTGGAGCCATGCCTGCCACCATGATGTTCAGCCTCACCTCTATCCCCAAGGAATGGAGCTGGCCTCCTGTGGACAAAGACCTCCAAAACCATGAGCTCCCAAATAAACATTTCCTTCTAAAATTTGTCCTTGTCAGGTCCTTTAGTTACAGCAGAGAAAAGCTGACTAAAACACATGGAAGTTGATTTTGTGTATGTTGTAAGATGCATCCAATGTCACCTTTCCGTGTATGAATATCCAGTTTCCTAATGTGAAGCTTTGGAAACACTGTGCTTTCCTTGTTGTGTCTTCTTAGCGCACTTGTTGAGGATCAGCTGACTACACAAGTGTGGTCTTAATTCTGGGCTGTCCATTTCATTCCATTGGTTAATATGTCTGTTTTAAGCCAGTTCTATTCAGGATTAATTTCTGATGCTTTATGGTATACTTTGAAAATAAGAAATGTGAAACTTCTGGGTTTGTTCTTATTCAAGATTGGGCCATTTGGGGTCTTTTGCATTTCTATATGAATTTTTGGATTTTTTTTCCATGTCTATAAAAAGTTTTATTATGATATTGATGGAGATCACTTAAATCTGTGCATTATTCTTATTAGTACTGTAGTAGAAGACAGGCTCCCAAAAGTTTATGGGGGCCCTCTAACATGGAAAAGCTCCAAAGAAAACTGACTCCACATTTTAAGTCTCTCCGGATTAAGTCTGGGGATAAGGTTGGAATTCTTTTGTTTCTCTCAGCCCCCTAAAAAATTTACACGGGAACATTTGGAGACTATCACTCCTTACTGACGGAACATGGAGACCCATTTAACCTCTAACCTTTGGATACAGTAGTAGCCTTTTTAACCTTCAACCTGGGGAGTTATTAATATCAAAACGGTTTTACAACCATATGTGCCTTTTATCTTTGTGATTTTCATGTGTAATCAAGCATAATCACCCAAAAGTATAAATGGCAGGAGTTTCTGTTCCATGAGGTCCAGAAAGTGCAGCTCATGTGCATTCTGGTTCAATGTTGCAACATTAATTAATAAATTCTGCTTCCTGAGAAACTGCTGCAATCTCTGAACTTCATAGCCCCCCTTCATCTTGCAAGTCTGGTAAAACTGTGAAGGTAAAGATGGCTTTCTGCCTCTCCTGTCTCTGGGATTTCACTTCCCCAAGATGCTGGAAGACACAGATCTGCTTTGGTCCACACCACACAAGCAATTTTGCCTCTGGCAGAGCAACTTTCCCTGTGCTTTGAAGCAGCTTTCCTTAGGCACAATGGAACCCAAGGAGAATAGGAACCAGGAGGAGGAATTTAGGAGCACACCCAACTGGACAGGTAGGGTCTGGGCCCACTAGATAGCCCACCTAACTTCCCCTTAGTGGCTTAAGCAGGTGGAAGAGAGGGGTGATCAACCTCTTAGGGTACATAAATAAACTCCAAAAGAAACTGGAGCTGAAAAGGACCCAGGGAGTCACCTGAGTAGCCTCTGTTTGAGGTCAGCAAGTAAAGGGGAAATTGTGACTCTTTCTTTGGTTTTTGGTTTTGGAATTTTGGAGTAGGGCTGCTATATAAATTTTGTTCTGGCCATTTCTTTGTGAAAGTGTGTGAATCAGATGGATAATGACAAGAATCTTTGGATTTGACCCACAGTGACTTTGGGGTGAAACTCACCCGACAGAAACTGTGTACTTTCTGTGAATCAGAATGACCAGTCTTTGATGTGGGATGGCCACCTGAAGGGTCATTAGACAAAAGGGTCATTGCACAGATTTTTCAGATTGATACTGGAACTCCTAGCCACCCTGCTCAGCTGCCTTATATGGCTTGCTGGAAGGAGATAGTGCAGAAGCAGCCCCCTTAGTTGAGAGCCAGTTTGGAGGAACAATCTGAATTGATGTTAGCTCAAACCATAGCAACCTCTAAATCCCAACTAAAGGGGACTAAGCACGGAAAACCAGACAATAAAAAGGCAGAAGGAAGGCCAGTTTTGCCCAGTGAGCCAAAAGATAACCTGCTGCCTTACATACCACTTTACCCAACTCTGCTAGGACCACCAAGGCAATGGGTTGCCCATTGCCCCCTCATCTCCAGAGGCAACAGTGGTAGCCCCTCTACACCAGCTACTTCTTCCTCCCTAATGTCCTCAGTACCAGAGGCTTCTTCAGAACCAGAGACTTCTTTATCCCCTAAGGCTAGGACAGGAACTCACCTCAAGATCCATGACCCAAATGAGAGCTCTCCATCTTCCCCTCCGAGAGACTAGAGGGTCTGCTTATGCTGACCAGAAAATATCTAAGGGAGTCAAGGCATTCATTTATTACTACAGACCTTATAAATTGGAAACATCATACTTCTGCCTACATGGAAAAGCCTCAGACCATTATTGATCTCATACAATCCATAATCCAGACTCATCACCTTACCCGGGATTGACTGTCACCAGCTGCCCTGACCCTATTTAATATGGAGGAATGCAGGCAAGTGACTCAGGCAGCTTTAAAGTGGCTGGAGGAAAGTACTCCAGATGCACAGGGCACAGGGCTTATGCCCAGGCTTAATTTCCAGACACAGATCTAGAGTGGGAACCAAACCAGGAGGAAGACCTCAAAAAGCTAGGCCCTCATTGGTGACCTAAAGGAAGGGGGAAAGAGATCCCTAAATATGAGTAAGATATCAGAAGTGCTTCAGAAACCTGACGAAAGCCCCAGCCAGTTCTACAAGCCACTCCGTGAGGCTCTCTGGCTTTTCACTCCCTTGATCCTGAGGCACCAGATAACTAGCAAATGATTAACACAGCTTTTGTGGGGCAAGCACATGGAGATATCTGCAGAAAGTTGCAAAAACTGGGGGTTTTACTGGGAAAAATGCCAGTGAACCGATAGAAATTGCCAGCTCTGTTTTTAATCAATCAAGACCAAGAGGCTCAATGGAAGGCAGACTGAAAGGTGAAAAAAGAAAATCAGTCTCCTTGCAGCTCCTATCAATACAAGTCCAAAAATCACCCAAAGGGGGGCCTCTCAGGTCAAGACCAGATGCAGGGCCAAAGAAAGTTTTGGATAGAGGGGCCACCATATACAAAGACAAAGTTGAGACCAAATCAATGTGCCTATTGCTATCTAGAAAGCCACTGGAAATTTGAATGCCCTCAATTAAAGAAAGGCAGTCAGGCTACAAGGGACCAGGTCATTCAAGAGCGGTACCAGTCCTATAGGCATTCCCATGATGCTCAATTTAAAAACAAACAAACAAACAAACAAACAAAAAACTCCTTGTAATGCTCCTGAGAAGGACTTTGTTAGTTTGGCAGTCATGGGAAACTACAATGAGGACTAGGACAGACAAGGCTCCAGCCATTTGGGCCCCCAGAAGCCTATGGTCTAAATGACTATAGGAGGCCAAGTTATGGGCTTTATGGAGGATAACAGGGCTCAACATTCCATACTGACCCAACCAGTGGGCCCACTTTTGAAAACATAAGTCACAATTGTGGGGGCCACCGACAGCAAGGCTTTTCTCATGCTCAGACAATATAACTTAGCAGGCAGGGAAGTGACCCATACATTTTTATATGTCCCATACTGCCCAGTGCCACTAAAGGGTGGTGACTTGTTGGGGAAACTTGGGATATTTTGAACCCAAATAACCTTTGATGATGACTGCCAAGCAGTCCTATCTCTAGGGGAACCAAATGCAAAGGTTTTACTCCTTATAATTACCCAAGAAGAGGAGTGGTGCCTCTGCTCTTTAATCTTATGGAGGGACCAGAACAAGGACCAGAGCTCCCTTTTAGAATGCCTGGAGTGTAGGCTGAAGACAATCCACTTGGAGTAGCCCAGACTATTCTCCTAAGGGTGTTTTGAAACTGAGAGCCAAGCCAGTTCACCTGAGGCAGTATTTTATTCCTCATAAGGCACGACTTGGAACTGAGAAACATTTGAATAGACTGATAAAATACGGAATTCTCAGGCCCTATCAGTCACCCTGGAATATGCTTCTTTTAGCTATTCAGATGATGACTACTGGCTAGTCTAGAATTTATGCACAGTAGGTCAGGTCACAGTCACCCTACACCTACACCCTGCAGACCCTAATCCGTATAGTCTCGTGTGTCTAATCGTGCTGAAATAGCTTATTTTACATGCCTCGATCTCAAGGATGCCTTCTTCTGTATTTGATTGGCCACTCAAAGTCAGCCACATTTTGCCTTTCAGTGTGAAACTGCCAATAGAAGCAAAAGCCAATTGATCTGAACTAGGCGGCCACAGGGCTTCAAAACTTCACCTACTATTTTTGGTACAGCTTTGGTCTCTAATTTAAGGGTTTCCCCAGAAAAACAATGTAGATGCACTCTGCTCCAATAGGTTAATGGTTTGTTATTGGCAATAGCAACCCAGGAGGACTGCACAGAGGGAGGGGATAAGGCTTCTTCTCACCCTCTTAAATAGGGCTGGTTACAAGGTTTCAAGGAAAAAGGCCCAAATATGTTAAGACAAAGTCAAATATCTTGATTTTTACCTGACCCAGGGACAATGACAGCTGGGCCCTGAGAGAAAGCAGGTAGTCTGTTCAATCCCAGACCCCTCTACCATCGCCAAATCCAAGAGTTCCTGGATACAGCTGGATTCTGCCAAACACAGATCCTTAACTCCTCACTTATACCAAAACCCCTCTATGAGACCACCAGGAGGGGAGAACGAGAGCCTATAATGTGGGGACACACATAACAAAAGGCTTTTGGGGACATTAAACAAACACCAGTGCACCTGGACTAGGACTCTCAGATCTCACATTCATTCTTCCTGTATGTTCATGAAAGGACTGGAATAACTGTGTGAGACCTAACTCAAATATTGGGAACCTGGCACCGCCTGGTAACTTATTTATCTAAGCAACTAGATTTTGTTGCACGCCAAGGCTAACATCCTTGCCTACAAGCCCTTGCAGCCACAACTCAACTGGTATTAGAAGCCAATAAGCTGACCGTGGGACAGGAATTGACTGTGTGGGTGCCCCACTCTGTGCTGACATTGTTAGAATGCAGGGGACAATACTGACTGACTATGCAACAATGGTCAGGTACCAGGGCATGTTATGTGAAAATCCACATGTCCACTTTGAAGATCCTATTAGCTGTTGGGAAAGAGCAACTAGACCATGACTATATTGAGATCATGAATGAAGTGTTCCCCAGCAGACCAGACCTCACAGAACAGATCTTTAAGGACTCTGATGTGGAATTCTTTACCGAAGGTAGCAGCTTCATAAACCATCAGGTATGTACTATGGCTGATTATCACTCTCTATGTTCATGGGGCCTTATATAAAAATAAGGGGTTAATTAACTCAGGAGGAAAGAACACAAAGTGTGGTCAGGAAATTCTTGATCTCTTGAATGCAATTTGGATGCCAAAGAAGATTGCTGTTGTCCATTGCAAAGCTCATCAGAAGGGAAAGGACATAACTATTTATGGGAACCAAAAAGCAGACTTGAAGCAAAATTTGCAGCTCAAAAGGGACTAACTAAAGCTGCTGTAATTTACACAGCTGCTCTGCCCCCATCCCCCACCTCTCCACTTAAAGACTGGAAAGCTATATATTTTCAGCAGGAAGTAAATTGATTTAAGACTGAGAAAGGGAACTACCTACCAGAGGAATGGTAGAAGTTTTCTGATGGCCAAATAGCCATCCCTGAGACATTAGCCCCTGCCTTTGTTAGGGAGTTTTTCAGAGGGTTCCCATAGTGGCTATACAAGACTCTAAATTGTTCTGAGTCAACATTTTTATGTCCCCAGGTATTTTCCAGGTAAAAAATAGTGTGAAACTTGTGCCCACAACAACCCATGCCAGGGATTCAAGCTCCCACCAGGAATTCAAAGGAGGAGCAGCTTTTGAGGATTTAGAAGTGGACTTTACTGAATTTCCCACATTCAAAGGGTTTTAAATATCTCTTGGTTTTGTGTGCTTTCACTCCAATTGAGTAGAAGCCTTCCCAACCCATACAAGAAAAGCTCAAGAGGTAGCGAAGATGCTACTCCAGGAAATTATACCCACATTTGGTGTCCTGATAACAATTGGCTCAGATCATGGGACAGTTTTTGTGGCAGAGGTGATACAATTGTTAGCCAAAAGTTTACATATCAAATGTAAGTACATACTGCTTACAGACCACAGAGTTCCAGTAAGGTAGAGAGGATGAAGAGAATTTTAAATACTCATCTGGATAAATTATGCCAAGAAACTTCTTTACGTTGGGATGAGATCCTCCTTATCGTACTATTAAGGATCAGATTCATTCCTAACAAGAGCACAGGATTCTATCTGTTGTGGTTTTTAGCCTCTCATGTTCCCCCTGACCTGCAGGGGAGAAGGAGAGAAGCACACCCCAACCAAGGTGGCCAAGAGAGGCAAGGGTCGGGTGACAGCCCATTCCCAGCCCTCCCTAAGGAGGACAATCAGACACATCAGGGAGACCATACGCAGCAGGAACTCATTTATTGTGGAAGTGCATGTGGTTATAAATAGTATGGGGACCAATGAAAGGAAAGGTCAGCAAGGGGTGGAGAGCTCATGCAGGTAGCAGTTCCATATGCAGCAGTGGGGACCATGAGCTGTTCACGAGGGCGGAAGGCATATTTAACCTATCCCATCAGGCGGTCCGAAGAGGCGTCACAACCTCAAGGTGACGCCCCTGAGTAGGGTGTCAGGAGCCATTTTGGTCGCATGTGTCCTCAGGAGGTGGGTTTCAGAAAATGAGTTCCTCTTTCTGATGCAACACTCTCAATGCATTACATGTTGAAGCCCAGAATTTCCCCCTTTTTGTTTTATCAGCAGGTATATGCCCTACTTGAGGCTGTGCCTGTCTTAGGTTGCCCCCTCCTGGGGGTCTTACCCATCATTGACTACCACCCTAGCACTTTGGGCATTTTTACCTGCAGGGCTGGCAGGCCCTACAGTAGAGGAGGGGGCAGAGAGAGAGAGAGAGAGAGGTATAGCCCTGAACCCGCACAATCTGGTAGGGCCCATGGCCAGATTCATATGTATCCCAGTCAC
>PVKS010000799.1:113071-169144 GCA_004027875.1 Aplodontia rufa | reverse complement strand
GGGGGGGGGGGAAAGGATGTAGGAAGAACTCCTAGGAGACTGGAGAGTGGGAATATGGGGGAACCATCTCAGAAACAGATGTCGTTCCTCCACAAGATACCCATTTAACACAGGAGTTCTTCTGGGAGAAACAGCAACAGGGGAAACCCAAGCTGGGCATCCATGATTGGGCATTAGCCCTGGATAACTAAGTATATATACATTGGTTATTGATGGTTGGATAATGTTTCCCCCTCAACTGTATCTCTATATACATCTAATAAAAAATTAATAAAAAAAATACATACATATACTTATATACTTTCTTCTATTTTTCCCTCCATAGTCTACCTTTGGAGTCACCTTGCATTAGCTAGGAAATTTCTTCACAGAGAAAGTTGTACTGTATACTTTTCCTGCATCTCATTCCCATCTTCACCTATCTACCGTGAAGACCTCTTGGCATTGCGCTGGAACTGCTTATATTGAGTCCAAACTCTGGTGCTGAGAGAATCCATTCAAACAAAATATAACCGCCCTCCTGACAGGATGGTGCCATTTCGTTTTGATATAAGTCCCTAATACAAGTTAGGACTCTGCCTTAGAGTATCTTTGAACCACAGCTCAAATTAAAGACTCCAAAATATTATCTTTTAATCTCCCATCACTACCAAGACACATCCACTCTAGTGTCACTGTATGTCTATAATAAATGCTGCCTAATTGTGACAGTACTGGCTCAGTATCCATAGTCTGGGGCCCTCCCCAGCCACTGCTGGGAAGCCAATCCTAAAGTAGATAAATGGTAGGGTCCATGACACAATAGGTGGCAAGCAGTGGCAATGCTGAGCAAATACTAATGAGCTTTAAGCTTTCCTGAGTTGCTGGTCACTCCTCTGTCCTCCAGGTAGGGCAAGTACACAGTGCTGAAATGGCTTGAAGTACTTTTCACTGATTATACTTAACAAACATCAATGTGGTGATCTCCCTTGCAGTGCAGAAAAATAAACAATGAGTTTTGAGAACCTTGTGCCATTTTTTAACATTCTTTATTAAAGCACAGAAAAATTGTTCCCCAAGTTCAAGAGGTTTTCTACCCATCAGGGTTAGAAGTTAAATACCAAAAGTTTGGTTCTAGCCCTCAAACACTACTGCCTGCTGCCTATGGCCAGAGGAATCCATGAAGCTGTCTGCCTCCTTTCCTAGCCGTACAAAAGGGTGCTTCAGGATGCGGGCCTGGACTTCAGAATGTTCCTTTGTCTCACAATTGCAAATGGCATGAAATTGAATCATGTGGAAAGAAGGAGGAAGGAGGAGCCACGGGACTCTTGTCCTGCTGCAGCACCGTGGCTGAGCTTAGAGCAAAATGCCTTTTCCATCCCCTGAGGTCTCAGCTTGATCGGGTGACATATTGCTGGCCTCATCTTAGCCAGCAATCACTTTCAACTCAATTTTTGTCAGGCATCATGAGGCCAAGGAAAAGCCTTGAGGGGTAAACCAAGCATCTGTTTATTCAAGTGTTTTTCTGTTCTAGTGGTTTTTTGGGGGTTTTTTGGTTTTGTTTTGTTTTGTTTTGTTTCATCGCACTGTGTTATTTCCCAGCCCTACTTGCAAAAAGAGCAACTTTGCCAGAAAACCTGGTAGCACCAGCTGCTTCAGAGGAGAGGTGTTTTCAACAGAGCCCAGAGGAGGCCAATCACCTGTCTGTTTGGCCAAAAAGGTTTTATTCTGCCATGGAGGGCTCATGATCACTCAGCAAGTTTGATTTTGTGCACATGGACGTATATCGGGAATTCCTTAGAAAACCCATCTTGATTTTGTCACTGTGTGTATTGCAGAGTTGTTTCTCTACCATGTACCAGGGGAGGGAGTGTGGGGAACCCACTTTCAAGATAATTAAAATGGAGAAGAAAAAGTGCTGGGCCGACATTGTACCTCATCCTACAGCTAGAACAGAAAGCCTTATTGGCCTTGTTTGTGTCCCTGTCCCTCTTGTCCCTCCATGGCACAAACAAGACCTCTAAAGCTGGCCCAGGATACTTCCCTCCACCAGCATTGCCTTCTAGGAAGGTATTAGGAATTATCCAGTAGAGCAGGCTCCTGCTTTCATACAGCCAAATTAGTCCCTATGTCAACTCCTTATCTTACAAGAATCATGTTTTAGTAAAATTTTCAATTCATGCCAGTCTCCCCCTCCAGAGCACAAGCAACTTGAAGGCAGATACTATGCCTTATTCCTTTCTATGACCAGCCTCTTACAGGCACAACAATACTCTATAAGCATTAATTGAACTAATAATTTTCTGGAATTAGATAAGTTCTCAATTTTTTTTTATATTCACCAAGCTAAGTTCCAGTTATCAGTTTGTCTTGTGTCCTTAGGAATTTCAATCAAAGCAATTAAGACTGCCCCCAAATGTTTTTGCTTAGGGTTCCCTAGGCCAATCCTGGTATATTGCTATTTTTAGCATTATTATTATTTCATTCCAAATGTGTATCTATTTGAAGCATAAATTATATGGTCATCTTGTGTTGGCCTGGGCCCACTGAAAAGCAGATTCCAAGATGGGATTACACAAGCAAGGACTTTATTAGTGGAATCACCTTTAAGAGAAGAAATAGGGAGGTAACCTTGAGAGAGCTTTCAGGTCATCAGACAAGTCTAATCTGAGTAAAGAAGAGGGAAAGAAGTTAAGGTGGGTGGGAGTCTCCAAGATGACCAAGCAGACTAATGGAGGTTTGTGAGGCAGTCAGGGAGTTCTGGAGTCAACACTGGCCATCAGATGACACACATCTCTCAGGAATGGGCCTGCCTCAGGATCCCTGCCACTTTCAGTCATTGATTGGGAGTAGCCATGGGAATCATGTTGTCAGTATCAAGGTGGTGACAGATATGCCAAGATAGCCCTTAGTCAAATACCCTAAGTGGCCAGTGGTCTACAAGACAGGTGCATTCCCACAGTCATCAAAATACTTGACTTAGGAAAAATACTCCTCTCAGAATTTGGTAGCAGGATCTAAATTCATCTTGAAATCTGGCTAGAAAACTACCCCCAGCTCACCAAAATGTTCATGCTGCTGCCTCACACACAGAGTATACAAATGGAAAGATAATTATCTCAGCTTTTCTTCCTACTCTCCTGATATGATTACTTACACACTTGGGTATTGGGGTGGGGGATAATGTTTCCTAACATATTAACCTGAAAGGCATCAATTTCATCTTTAGATTCTGTATTCTCCTTACATTCTCACACTCTGACAAGTCATTTATGTCTATGTGCCCTTTACAGAGCCTTGCGCATAGGAGGGGACCAATAAATGCTGTCATAAATAATTGATAATCCCTGCCTCAACTCAACTGTTCACATGACACCCAGTTTCCTTGTGCTGCCCATATGCACTGAACTGAAACAGGTGGGCCCCTTGAAAGCCATATCTGTACTACAGCATGTGGTCACAGTTAATTTGCTCAGAATGAATATCCAACCCAAGTTGGGCCAACCAGATTATCAGTCCTAAGAATTTAGAATTTAAACACTAATGGGACTTATATACATGATTGAGAGTGGCAGAAAGTCATTCCGTCATATAGACAGAGAAAAAGAGAAAGTTGGCCATCACAGAGAATAAGTATCTAGAGCAGCAGACAGAAGCAGGTACTATCAAACCCCACCCACATCCCTCCAGCCTTGCCACTTTAGTGCACCCTAGCCAATTTCCAATGCCAGTATTTGCCAGCAAGCTTTCTCCAAAGTGTCTGTCAGCAGCCTTTAACAAATGACTGATAGAAATTAAGAAGCAAATAGCCCACACCTGTATAGGAGAACTCTAAGATATATTCTAGAATACCAATTATCAATAGAGGGGGGCAGGGGACATTTGGTGGCACCTGGAGACTATTTTATTGTCATAACTGAGAGAAAGGGAGTATGACTGACTCCTACAGAATAGAAATCAAGTATGCTGCTAAAGATCCCACAATGCCCAGGACAGCCCTCATGACAAAGAAGTATTCAGTCCCTAACGGCAAAAGTACCAAGGCTGGGTCACTACTCTAGAGGAAATGACTGGGGAATTAGCTCTAGTCACCAACAGGAGGAAATCAACTTCAAAGGTGCCCTTTATTGACTCTTCTCTTCTTTCCTCTCACATCCCTCCTCTTTGCCAGTGTTTGCTATCCCTTCTCAAATGAACAACTTGCACCTAAATGTTTAACTCAGGATGTGCTTCTGAAGAAACCCAAACTGAGATATTTAGTTTCTGATACATTTCCAGTTCCTGATTCCAATGTTTCCTAAGGTGTAAAGAATTTAGGACAAGAATCAGCCAACTAAGTAGTTTGTTTGTTTTTGGGTCATTTGGGCTCATATAAAAGACCTTCCTTACTTCAACACATTTAAGGCTCAAAGGTTACCAAAGCCACCTTCAGTTTCAACTCAAATGATAAACCACGCTAGACGTACTCATTTTATACAGCTGTGTCCATTGAAGTAGCACCCACTATGTTCCCCAATCTGAATCTCTACCAAGATTAACATGACCAACCATTCTAGTTCCTTCAGGACTATCCTGATTTTAGCAATGAAAGTCCAGGAAACCATTCAACCCTGGGTAAACCCCTAATTGAGATTAACATTTAAAGAATGTTAGGTTACAGGGAACTTCCCTGGCCAGTTGATAATTTAGTATCTATTTGAAATCAATGAATACATATTTTATGAATCAACATATGGGAGCTGGGGCAGAGACAAGGTGAGAATAAGTACTTGGATTCAGGTACGTTCCCTAAGCTCATACACTACTGAACACCAGCCCAGTTAGATGAGACACCTCCCCCAGAGCCACAGCACTAAGGCATCACAGTCCAATGATGAGATCATGCCCAGAAAAGACTCCTGAAAATGGGAACTGCTGAGACTCATCATGAATGATATATTAGAGGGAAATCAACTAGAAGAGCTTACCAGCGGAGGAAAACCTCAAAGGGTAGCAACTGGGAATTAAGAGATTACCTTGGACTGACATCAGCCATCCTGAGAAAAGGGGGAGTGGTCCCAGATACTCTTCAGAGGCAGAAGGACCACAGTGTAGCAACTTGGAACCTGGAGAACATGGGAATTGCTTGGAGAGAAACTCAGAGATCCCCAAATAGACTATAAAATAAAACTGACAGTCCCTCAACATTGAGGCCAGAAGAATCCAGAAATGCCCTGCATTCCTGGGACTAGGATAAAAGTTTTACCTTCAAAGATTCAAAATATGGCCATAGAAATAAAGCCTACAATGTAAAAGCAGCTCCCACAAATGTGCAATTGAGGGACTGGAGTGGTGGCTCAACAGTTACAGTGCTTGTCTGGCATGTGTGAGGACATGGGTTCAAACTCCAGCACCACATACACAAAGAAATATCAGAGCAACGAAGTCCACATGAAAAACTAAAACTGATTCTCTCTCTCTCTCTCTCACTGTCCCTCCAAAAAAAAAAAAATTTTTTTGCAATTGATAGTAAGTTCTCCAGGAGCTTATTTCATTCACGTGCCCTGTAACTGTTCATGAGAACTGCTGCACATGTCATGCACTAAGCAAGAATTTAACCCAGAAAGGAGGGCTGGAATCTGTCCTCATGAAGTCCACGCTTCATCAGAGACAAAACTGATGATATAATCATACAATAAATAAGAAATGTTTAATACCTTGAAGAAGAATGACATCAATACCACCATGTGAGCAGTAATATTTTTATTATTTTAAGCAAAAACAAGAAGTTGCTGTTGTCATAACTTTGGTGGACAGCAGGGAGGAAGACCACAAGGAGAGGAAGCTATGGCCAGAAAGAACATCCCTCTCAATGGATGGAGTGACTCTGGAAGGAACTGGCTCCACTGATGAAGCAGTCCCAGGTAGGATGACCAGTGGGAGAAAGTGGGGTAGCCACCAGGAAAGTATGTACCGTCTGTCTAAAAGGGTGACTTGCTTCCAAAGTTGACTGTAGAAATTGAAAGTTGTGGAGGTATAACTGACATTTAGCAAAAATAGTTTAGTCACTACACCATCAGCCTGCTATTCCCACCCTCTTCCTTCATCCATTTGTTCAATAAAGTGCATCAAGCAATGCACTTGATGCTGAGTTCACATGGTGCTCAGGTCATCGGAAACACCCTCAAAGGGCTTGCTGTTTGGGGGTGGGAGAGCTGCACAAGCACATAAGAAGCTGTAATGGGTGTGGAAAGCCACAATGGGGTTAAGTGGATAATGTTGGGAGTGCTTATTTCCCCACCAATACCTCACACCACTCCAGCCCTGTTCAAATGCCATGGTTCACCTCACTTTACCTTTTATGGGTGTCATTTCTTTCCATAATACCTTTCCCTATGGTGGTCTGAAATCAGAGTTTTATCCTGATACCCACTCCACTCCATGTGGCTAAATCATACTTATGCCCCACCATCCTCCTGCTTGCACATTCTGTCTCTTCTTTTGCTCCACCATGGCACATGTGACACTCCTGTTACCATATTTAACACACTGTGTGGGCATTCTTGGTTTAAACCTCTTTTCCCTACTAGACACAAGGAATAAGCATCCATGTATCATTGATTCAGTTTCCCAATATATTCATTCAGTCCAGTCCTGAAGGTTTTTTAATAAATTAATTGAACAAATGAATGAAATGGAAAGATCAAAAAAATCAAGCTTCTAGGATATCTAGGTTCTAGAAAAGATAGGGAGATGAGGTCAACAATTATGAACAAAGATAACAAAGATGGCTATGCCATTTGGTAGGGTTTTGCTGGCCCCTTGGGAACAGACAGAATCAAAATTTGCAAAGATGAGAGCAAAATGGCTTTCTGTGTGAAGCCGACCAGAAGAGCAAAGGCTCAGGGAGGGAGGAGAGTGTGGGGATATGTAAATGACGGCAGCCGCTGGCAGTGGCACAGTATGATGGGCATTTACCATGTGATATGGCTTGAAGGTTTGTCCCCTCCCAAACTCCTGTTGAAATTAAACTGCCGTTTGACTAATGTGGAGAGATAGGACCTACAGTGGTGATTAGGCCCTGAGGGCTCTGCCTCCATGAATGGATTAGTGTGTATGACAGTAAATTCCTTATACAAGGACAGTTCACCCCCTTGTGTTCTTCTCCCCCTCCCCTCCCTACCTCATCCTTCTTGCCCGTTCTTTTCCCTCCCTCACTCCTCTTTGCCCTTCTGTCCTTTGGTTCCTTCTGACATGTTATGATTCAACAGGAGGCCCTCATCAGATGCTTGCACTTTTGATTTTGCCCTTCCCAGCCTCTAGAAATGTGAAAAAATAAATTGTTCTTTATAAATAACCCAGTCTGTAGAATTCTATTACAGTAACACAAAAAAGACTCAGACACCATATTAAAGAGGCAAGAAATTAAGATACAAGCCAACTTCTTCTTGCTAACCAAAAATACTTTAAGGCACACTAACCAAAGATCTTCCATCAAGAGCAAAAGCCTACTATAAACAACAGTTAAACTAGCGATGGTGGTCCACACCTCTACTCCCAGCAACTCAGGAAGCTGAGGCAGAAGGACTGCAAGTTCAAGAACAGTCTGGGAAATTTAATGAGAACCTGTCTCAAAATAAAAAATAAAAATAGCTGGAATGTGTAGTGTACCTCTGGGTTCTATCACCAGTGCCCCAACAAATAAAAAAGTTAAAAATACAAAGATCTAGGGCTGGAGCAGTGGCTCAATGTTTCCAGCACTTGCCTGAGATGCACAAGGACATGGGTTCAAACCTCGGCACCACGTACACAACAGTGTTGGAGCAATGAAAGCCACATGAAAAACTAAATGGAATTGATTCTCTCTCTCTTTGTCTCTCACTGACCCTCTCTTAAAAATAAAATAAAATACAAAGATTCTAGATTAAATAACACACCCTATGGGGCCAGATGAGAGGTGGAAGGGAGTCTCCCAGGTCTTCTCCCCATGTCTATCATAGCACCACACACCTGCAAGCAAAAGCTGGTGATTAGGACTTGATAAGAGAAGCAAAAGCTTTGAAATGAGCAGACTCCGTTCACATCAACCACTCAGTGTCTAAGATCTAGCCTAAGGAAATAAACATAACTACACACAAAAAAAAGTCTATTACTATGTTATTTATGGCACATAAAATGTATAATCAAACCATATACCTTAGTTAAGAGATTAAATAAAATTATGTCCTTGTAACTAAAATCTATATACCTATTAAAATCCTATGTTAGAATAATCACTGGGGCTGGACTTGGAGCTCAGCGGTTATGGCGTTTGCCTGGTATGCACGAGGACGTGGGTTCGAACCCCAGCACCACATACACAACAAAGTGATGGAGTAACAAAAGCCACATGAAAAACTAAATTAAAATTGATTCTCTCTCTCTCTCTCTGTCCCCCCCTCTTAAAAAGAAGAAGAATCAAACGAAGAAATTTTTATGAAATATTGAGTAAAAAGATTCCAAACTAGAACAAATTATATAGTAGATATATAACTTTCCTACTTTCACATATGAACATACCACAGAGAACTGCATCAACATGTTCATCAACAAATCACTAACTTTAAAAAAAATGCAAATAAAACAATTTTTAGAATGGAGAGATCAGTAAAGTATAGAGAATGGGGGAGGGGAAACACTGGGGATGGAACTAAAATAAGTTATACTCCCTATTTTTATAATTATATCATTGAATATTCTATTATCATGTATATCTAGAAAGAACAAGGAGTGGGAGGAAGGAAGGGAAAGGGTAATACTGGGGACTGAATTGCAACTAATTACACTACATGCTTTTATAATTATATCATTGTACATTCTATTGTCATGTATAACTAAAAAGAATAGGGGGAGGGAGGAAGGGAGAGGAAGAGGAAATACTGAGAACTGAATTCGGAAAAGCTGTACTCCATGCTTTAATAATTATGTCATGATACAGTCTAATGTAATGTATATCTAAAAAAGAAACAATTAAAAATTCAGGATGGGTTTTTTGGGGGGTTGTAGGTGAACACAATACCTTTATTTATTTTTTCATTTTTATTAGTTTTTTTTAGATGTACATGACAATATAATATACAATGACATAATTATAAAAGCATGGAATATGACATGTTCTAATTCAGTCCCAGTATTTTCCCTTCCCCTGCTCCACTCTCTTCCCTCTAATCTACTGGACTTTCTCTTATTTGCTAATAGTTTTTTAAATTAGTGTCTTGTTGACATACGTGTTGATAAGATTCACTATGGTATGTTCTCATATGAACATAGGAAAGTTAAGTGTGATTCATTCCACGAACTTTCCCTATCTCATCCCTCCTCCCTCCATTCCCTTCCTCTTTGTCTATTCCTTTGATCTTTTCCTTATTTTGGGTTAACTTCCTCATATCACACAGACCAACCTTTGAGACACTTATTTATTTCACTTAGCATGATAACCTCAAGTTCTATCCATTTGCCAGCAAATACCATAAAGTTATTTTCCTTTATGGCTGAGTAATACTCCATTGTGTATATACACCACAATTTCTTTATCCAGTTATCTGTTGAAGGGCACCTTGGTTGACTATTTTTATGCAGTACTGAGGATCAAACCCAGTGCCTCATACATGCTAGGCAAGTGCTCTACCACTGAGCTACATCCCAAGTTTTAAGGTTAATCTGACCTTTACTACCTGTGTAAACTTGGGCGAGAAGTTGAACTGTCTGTGACTTGGTTTCTTCCTCTATAAAATGGTATGAAAATAGTATCTACTTAATAGAGTTATTGTGATCTTATGTTAGTTTTTATACCAATGAACTTAGAAGAATGCCTAAAACATGATAAGAACTTAATAAATGATAGCAACTATTCCTGATGAGATTAACATAGATGGAAGCTTCAACTCCAGGCCCACAGCCATGATGAAAGAATATATGCATTTATACGTATACAACTATAATAATACATATGTAAGCTTTATACATATGTATGTTTACATGTGCTTATTTGAGGGAGAGGAAAGAAAACAGGTTGGGAGAACAGATAAGAGAGACTGAAAGGATTAACACCAAGAATGCTAAAAGGATTATCCCTAGTAGAGTTACAGATGATTTATTTTTTTCTTTGTATTTTCCTCTATGTTCAAATTTCTTATGATGAAGTTTTATTACTTTAGTAACTATTGGGACTTGAGAAGACCTCTTACTCCACCCATGCTCTGAGCCAGTTGAGATAGTGCTAGCAAGGATTCAACAAGATGCAGATCAACGTATCCTTATTATTAATAAAACTATGTATGTGTATATATATGTATACATATGTATGTTATAGCCTAGACTATCTAAATAACATGACAGCCTTCTACAGAAATGAGTTTGTTCCGAAATGCCAGGCTCCTATATGGGAAGAGCCCATGATTTGGCAGGCTTCCAACCAAGTCAAAGGCAGATGAAGATATCTGTATTTACCCTGGGTCCCCAGAGGGAAAGTGGCTCTGGACTCTCTACTCCATCCTTTCTCCAGAGCTCTCCAATCTTGAAAGGACAGGAAGCCAGGAGTATCCCTCTGAAGGAAATGACTGGTCTAGAAAATATAAAGCCTTGGGAAAAATACCCCCATCCAAACCACCTTCCAAACACAGGAATTAGAAATGCATTACTGCCAGGTGGGGTGGTGCATGGCTGTTGTAATCCTAGCAATTCAGACTAGGACAAAGGATCACAAGCTCTACACTAGCCTTAGAAACTTAGCAGGACCCTGTATCAAAATAAAAAATGGCTAGGGAGTAGATCAATAGTAAAGTAGCCCTAGGTTCAATCTCCAGGAAAGAAAGAAAGAGAGAGAAAAAAGAAAGAATCAGAGGAGGAAGAGAATAGAAAGAGAGAGAGAGAGAGAGAGAGAGAGAGAGAGACATACATGGATTACTTAAGAAATCCCACAGTGCCCAAGGTGTAGGGTTAGGAATTCTAGAACAGTTTTGAGATTGTGATCCTTCCTGGAAGGAATCCCACAGGACTTTTTAATAAGCTAATAGTTCAGGTTCTCTCTTTCACATGTCAGATGGGAGAAAAGAATAAGAGCAAGTCTAGAGTTGGCCTTTTGAGTCACTCAGACTTGTAGC
Source organism: Aplodontia rufa (assembly GCA_004027875.1). Classification (NCBI taxonomy): domain Eukaryota; kingdom Metazoa; phylum Chordata; class Mammalia; order Rodentia; family Aplodontiidae; genus Aplodontia; species Aplodontia rufa. Next base: position 158,045 of record PVKS010000799.1, on the reverse strand, counting down.
TTCAATCATATCACACCAATCTGCGATGTTTATAGCACCCAGGTGCATTTCACCTGAGCAAAAACATAAATGCCCTTTTGCAAGCATAGGTATGCATGACCTGTTATTTAGCCTTCTTAGTCACAAGGGGAGGAAATACATTAATTTGCTCAAAACTATAACATATAAGCCTCTAAAGTACTCCATAGTACAACATCTGGAATATATCAGCTATTCCAAGAGCCAGCTAAGGGAGATAGGCTAAGCTTTAAAACTTATATAAACATGGAAGTGGGCTGAGGCAGGGCAGATTACAAGCACATCTTCAACTTTCTTTTGCTTTCAGATAATTAGTTTGTAGGGTGAGTAGCATTTTAATAGGACTAAGACTGACAAAGCCATTAAAGACATATTGAGGGGTTGGAGCGGTGGCTCAGCGGTTTCGGAGCTTGCCTTGTAAGCTTGAGGACCCGGGTTCAAACTCCAGCACCACGTACACAACTGAGTGTTGGAGCAACTAAGGCCATGTGAAAAACTAAATAAAGTTGTTTCTCTCTTTCTCTCTCTCTCTCACTGTCCCTCTTTCTTAAAAAAAAAAAAAAAGACATATTGATTTAGAAGGACAAAGCAGGGGGAAGATGAAAGTCTGAGAAAAATCCAGATACCTCTCAACCTATGGCTGTTTTTTTAGACTTCAGGATATGTGTGTGTGTATAAGTGGCTTCTCCTTGCTTAAAATCAGAGTCTCAAAACCTTTATTGTGATATAATAAGGGTGGTATCCTTGGGACAGTTCAGTTCCTTGTCTTAAGTCTTGTGACCTGCATGTCTTGAACCTCATGGGGCTTCCTGTTCATGGGAGTTTTGGAACCCTGATGAGCGTATAAGTGATGGGTCATTCATCACATATTACGCTGCCCTGCACTGAGCACTATTCCTGGGGACAATTCTGTGGCCCAGGTAAGCATTTAAGTCACCTTGACAGCCAAGTCCCAGTGTACTACTCATGACAGAAAGTGTTAACCCCATGGTGCAAGAGCCCTAGGGATCAATAGTCAGAGGAAGCTTTCAAAAGAGTCAAAAGCCATGGGGGTGGATTCCCAGGTCAGAAACCCAGAATCAAAAAGAATATGGATCCTAGTGTCTCAGGGACAGATGAGGCAGACACCTGAGGAAATCCAGGAAGTAGTATTTGCTCCTTCTGGGTTCCATTGTGTTCCAGGACTGTTGCTCGGGGCACTGGGCAGGATGCTCCTCTGGGCAGGCAAAGTTGCCTGCTGTGTGCACCAAAGGGAAGCACTGTCCTCGTTGTCCTCCAGGTCCAGAGAAAGCCAGGTCCCAGAGACAAGAGAAGCAGAATAGCTGTCTTCACTTCCTCCATCCCATCTGTGATGCCAAGAAATGTTGCAGGGACACATAAGGCAGACACCCGAGGAAATCCAGGAAGCAGTTTTATTCAAAGCTGTGCAACCTGTTCCAGGGGAATTAGATGTCACAAATCCCAGACCCCGAGCATGAAAATTTCTTGCAGTTTTATATTCAGTGACAGTGGGAGGTTACAAAACATTTAATTACTTTCTTTTCACATTTGACAAGCCAGACAGCAGTTTCACAAGTTTTTACCAAAGAGAGCACAAATGACATCTTCTGCACAGTGTTCTTCTCTGGGGTGAAGGCTCATCCTATAACTCAAACCCTTGTAAGATAAGCTCAGCACAGAGTTCTGTCCCAGAGGAAGTTACAAACCACAGCCAGCCTCTGTGCAAATCTTACAAACACCCTAGCAAAGAGTTTGCTGATAGAAGTCAATATAGCTAGTTTAAAGTTACATTGTCAACATAATTTGGGACAGGGTCCTGAAACCCCTTCCCCAGTCTCCTTCACTAGAATCAGAGCTGTTTTTACATTGTAGCTCCATTTCTTTAGAGCTGGGTTACTTTCTCTCTCTGAGCCTTTGTCTCCCCATTTCTCAAGTAGTAATAGTAACAATAGTGAGTTCTGGGGACATAAATATTCAAATATGTGAATTGCCTAGAAGCCAGGGATTCCACAGACCTCAGTAAATATTGTTGTGCATTTCTTAGTGCAATGGTTATTCAAATTCTCACTTTCACACTCTAGTTACAGGCTCCTAAGGACAGGGAATATAGGTGCTTGTAAACAGCCTGTGAGGTTCAAAGGCTTTGGGTACTGACATCAGATTCCCTAAATGTCAGAACCTGAAGAAACCTGAGAAATGGTCTAGCCTGTATGCTTTCCAAAATTCCATTTAGACAGAATCTGACCTTCAAACAAAAAAATTCTGTGGAAATTCAGTACAACATATATGTAGCAGAGCTGACCTGGTGGTTGTGGTAGCGGGGAGCAGCACCAAAACTGCCCACTCGCTACTTACCCCCATCCATGCAGTGATGGCTACAAGCTCATCCACAAGATTTTTTGGTCCCCAGATAACATGGCTAGAAAACTAGTGGTTTAGTATATGCCTCTTTAGGAATTGGAGGAATTAAAGCCCAGAAAAACCAAGTCATTGATAAAGTGTTAATTCAAGGACGAATGCTAGAACTGAAGAAGCTTTGCAAATGATGATGATGGACATCTCCCAATATCACAAAAAAGGCTAGAGAAGAAATGTGTGGTTCTCCCCACCTTCCCAGTCAGTGCCCTTTTCTCATCATCTCATAGATACCCTGTGCCCTCATTCTAAACTTGCCTGATGAATATTTCCTCTCCACCACTAACATAGCACACCACTCCAGCGTGCCTTCCCCAAAGTCTCCCACCCTCCAAACCTGTTCTGTCCCTTCCCTTTCAAAATGTATCTGCCCTCCTTCTTGTTCCTTCAGACTTGACTCAGTACAGATCAATGTGCTGTCAAATCAATCCACAAACATGTATTTGGGAATGATCATATACTATCTAAATAACTTCCATAAATGCTTTTTAACAACAGCCTTCTAGAAGCTTTTTTAAAAAAAATATCCCTAAGATTCAGGTTGATCACTAAGAAGTTTTAATTTAGAACCATGTTCTTCCAAATTATACCATACCTTACCTTGGCCTTACTAGGATCCTTCCACCAAGAACATCAGTCACTCTGGCCACATCTTTGACTCCAGCCAAGTTACCAGTTACTTCCAAGCCCAGCTAATCCACTGCTATGTTGTGGAGTTGTGCTATCAGTTTCCTTTTGATTTCTGTATTAGTCTCTTTATGCTGTGACTTTCAGCAAGTCACTGGAGAAAGAATATGATAGGGAAGATGGAAGTTGAATTAAATATACTGTGATGGTTTGAATGTCTCCCAAAATTCATGTGTTGAAATTCCATCACCAATGTGATGGTGTTAAGGGGCGATTAAGTCAATGGGAGCAGAGCCCTCATGGGTTTTATAAGGGCCCTTATAAAAAGGGCTTGAGGGAAAGGGCTCCTTCTGCTCTTCCACCATGTGAGGACATGTTCATCCCTCCAGAGGACATAGCAGTGAGGCATCCCCCTGGAAGCAGAGAGCAGCCCTCACCTCACACCGCACCTGCGGAACCTGCCGGTGCCTTGACCTTGGACTTCCCAGCCTCTGGAAGTATGAGAAAATAAATTTCTATTGTAATAAACTACCAGTCTGTTATATTTTTGTTACAGCAGCATAAAGAGACTAATACAGATACCAAAAGGAAAGGAATAGCACAACTCCACTGAACTTCCCACAAATACACTCATCCACTGTTCTCATGCACCTGATAGACAACTCTACATGAGCAGTGCCAAAATCACAAACATTTGATGGACACAGTACCAGAGGAGTAACTGGCAGCCAGAAGACCCAGGTTCTAGTTCCAACTCTGCCATTAGCTGGCTATATCAACTTGGAAAATTCTTATTACCTCTTTAAGCCCTGTTCCCCTCAACTGTAAATGGAGAAATGTATTGCAATGGCTCTCAAGTCCCTTTAGATATAATTTTGTATGATTCTGTCATTTAAGGTGGTTACCTTAAGGGAAAGATTGTAGAGACAACTGACCTCCAAAAGTGGGTGCCGCTTCTTCTGTAATACCCCCTCCTCCACTGGGAAGCAGAAGTCCAGCCAGGGATGCTCCTCTTAAGTCACACTTGCATGGAAGTGGGCCATGGGACATACAATGTGCCTGGAAGTGATGTGTGCTGCTGCCAGGCAAGGCCATTAGGATGCAGATGCACTTTTGCACACTCTCTCCCTTCCTCCCTGGCTGGATATAGTGGATTCTGAGGATCTACAGGAGGCAGAGCCACAAAATAGAAGGATCCTGAAAATAAGAATCACCACATGGAAGAAGCCACCACTGAGGAGGCACCCTGAAGCTCTTCTACTGCATGAATGATAAACCAAGTTTTCTTGGGTGAAGTCACTGGAATTTGTTGGTTTATTTGTTACATGCGGCTATTCCTACCTTAAATGTGACATGAAGAAGAGCTCTGTGAAATTTAGAGTTTCAATGGAACTTGAAAATATATATGCAAAGCATTATGCAAAGTGCAGAGGAGGCTAAACAATGACAAAAACATAGTCTCTCCCCAGGTTCAAAACTAGTAGAGCACAGAGGCATATATTCAAGTTACTATGTTATAAGGTAAAATGAGGCAAGCTCCATAGGAAAAGGAAAGATGTGTAAAGAGGGGAGAAAAAGAGAGTGAATAAAGGCCACCCAACACACCTCACTGGAGATTGCTCTGGAAAACATCCAAATTCCAAATAAATCCTAATTAGTCCCCAGATTGAGTTGAAATTACTTGTTCCACTTTCGTCACATCTCATGGTCCTCAGAGTGATCCATGCCATCCTTTGGTCAACATGCTTGTTTTAGGAATGATAGCTGCTCCCTCTGAACACACGATGACTCCCAGCATGCCCCCACATTAGGAATGTAACTTGCCAAGAACTGTAGTTCATCCTTTCCTGACTCTAATTCTCACAAATACAGAAACAAGATATGTCAAGCCCCACCGACCACCAAAGGGGCTATGAGGAAATACAACTACCACAGAAAGCGTTCTAAAATGACCTATCCTGAGGTATTTCAAATTTGCTAACACATCTGAAAGGAGAATAGTTGGATATCAGGTGATCACTAACCACCAAAAGTTACTCTCAACAACATGAGGTTTGAGAATATTGCCATTTATTATTTGGGGACTTGTCAAAGTACTATTTTCATAACACTAAAAATACTGTAAATGTCAAAATAAAAAATACTCGAAGTTCTGGAACTTGTCTTATCTAAATCTATATGATCTGGAAATATTTAGCAAGGAAACTCTGTAATACAAAACAGATACAGAAAGGATCCTGAGGAAAGCCCTAGGGAAATGCAGAACTATTAATTACACGTTAAACGGGAAGCCTCTTTAACAGCAATTGCCTATGCTGCATAGAACAAAGCCAAATGTATTCCAGGGAAAAAGAGTAGAAAAGTCCAAGTTATCTGGCTCCTTCGAGTAAAGGCCCTTTAAAGATGAAACAAAATTATAATGGGTATTTCAACTTTGTTTGACTTATAGGGAAGAAGATTTTGGATTTTTCTCAGATTAAGCATAAAGAATTGCGTTTTTTTAACTGTAATCAAGAACCCAATCTAAACTTAAATAAAGATTATTTGACAAAAACTCCAAATCAAAACTTTGCCAAGATGCTTGCTTCCTACAATCCTGTCCAGAAGCCATCTTTCCAACATGAAATCCATGTCAGCTCTCAAAAGACTTCTATTTTAAATCTTAAAAAAGAAAAGAAAAATAGCATAGCATGAACATTCAAAAGTAGCTCTCACATGTATGAGTATGAATAATAGATCACATTCTTTGAGAATATCAGCTGTATTGCAGTTTGTTACTATGTGACATGTGCTCACTGAACAATTTCTCTGCAGAGATGAAAAATAATTATTGAATAGCAACAGCGATAATGCAGATTGATTTGATCAAATTCAAAATGAAGATGGCTGTGACCTTCATAGAGAGGTCACAGTTCAACCCAGTTTTCGAATGAATCATAAAAAGATCTCAACCTCCAATATAAAATCCAGCAACTTACCTGCACCACCCCAGCTCAACACTGCATTTTTCCAAAAGCCATAACCACCCACAATGACACATCCCTGGGCACCAGTGGAGGCCCCATAACAGCTAGCACACTACACCAGGCCCATAAAGCCTGTTTTTAAATTTGTTTATATTTTATTTGTGTGATAAATTTCCCCGCAGACTCCTCTGTGAGGCCATTAAGTGCTCCTTTCTGAAGCTGGTGCAATTCTTGTTTTTCCTTTGGCTCTTGCCATTTAAATCTGGGGCTCTGCCCACAAGTCCTGGGTAGCCAGCTGGCTCTTGGGCACCTGCTTGGCAGAAATCACTTACCCTTTTATTCCATGCTACCTGGCTTCTTCCTGCCACAAGAAGGTTTTCCCAGAGCGGATGGAAGACATTTCACACAGGATGAGTGATTATTTGTGCTGTGCTTTGCTCTCCCAGGCAGATCTGATAGAGTTCTTCTGAACAGCCTAGAAAGGATATGAACCTGGGGAAGTTTCTAGTCAGTTACTTCATTGGCAGTGACTGTGGCATTGACAAATTTTATTTTCTAGTATCTTTTTCAAAAACTCTGCTCATTTCTCAAAATGTTGTTTCTGGCTGAATATGGCTATGTATTTTTTTATTGAGAAATTTATTTGTTGAACAATCAAACAAATTTTAACAACATAATATACAATGTATATAGATTCTGAAAATTGGATTTACCCCCAAGAGTGTCCCCCCAATTACCCACCCTTATCCCTCCCTTCCCCTTCCCACAACATCTCTAAAAAAAAGTATTAGGTTGTGTAACATTACATGATATCTGGATTTAACACTTGATAATAGACCACCTCTCTTAATGGCCAGGGTCTAGTTCCCGCCTCCACAGATGAGTGAAGACATTCAACCCTTGGTTTTCTGGGTTATGCTGATTTCACTCAGTATAATTTCTTCCACAGCCATCCATTTACCTTCAAAGGCTGCAATATCATTGTTTCTAATAGCTGTGTAAAATTCCATGGTATAAATGTACCACAGCTTTTGGATCCATTCATCCAGTGAGGGACATTTGGGTTGTTTCCATGATTTAGCTATTGTAAACTGAACTGCTATGAACATAGATATTGCCATGTCACTACAATGTGCTGATTCTAAATCCCCTGGAAAGATATTCAGGAGTGGAATAGCTATGTACTTTTTAACCTGCAGCTAAATACTCATAATAAAACAAAAATTCCTTAGTGTGTGCAGTATCGTTGAAAATATTTTTCAGACTCTTCCAACTTGCTATGTGCAGGTAGTGACCACTACTAAAATTCAAATGATTGATTGCTTTTGTGTTAAAATTAGTTGAAAAAAATTAATCCTACCTTGAATCATATTTTTAAATTTTAACGGGAAATTAATAGTAAAAGTTGTATAAAGTTTAGTCAGGTGTTGATGAGCTGGAAGCCCTCTTGCTTCCACCAAAACACACACACACACACACACACACACACACACACACACAAACTTTAGGAAAGAAAATGACAAGTTCTCAAACAAGTGATTTACACGCTACAGCCAAACAAACTAGACATAGAGAAACTTCCCATTCTGCATTTGGCCCTAGTGGCAGAGGCAGCTATGAATTAAATGCCCTTAAATTAATCCCTGTGCTTCTCCAACCACCACAAAGAATAAGCATTGAGTGATAAGTTCTTAGATGAATGATCAGATCGTATTGCTTATGCCAGCTGAAGTCAACAGGATGATGAAGTACTATATATAGGCCCAACTTACACAGAGTAAAAATGAATTCTAATGTAACTACTAATCTATACTCCGGTACAAATATACAAGTAGCAGTGCAGAGTGACACATACCTATAATCCCAGAGACTTAGGAGGCTGAGGCAGGAAGGTCAGGAGTTTGAGGCCAGCCTAGACAACCTGATGAGACCCTGTCTCAAAAACAAAAAAAAAGAAGGGCTGAAGATGTAACTCCATGTTAGTGCACCCACTGGGTTCAATCCTCAGTAACAAAAAAAAAAATATATATATATATATATACACATACACCATATATATGTAAATAAAGTATATAAATATAGAGTATGTGTATAAAATATTCCAAATATGAAATATATATATACACATATATTTGAACAAGTAAATAAAGCAATAGTTTATAAGTAAAATAATTAAAGCATAAAATACATAAGCACATACACTTACATATGTGCATAAAGTAGAAAGTATAAAGTAAATACAGTATATGAGCAAGGCATATAAGCCTAAAGGTATAGGTATATAAAAAAAGAACATCGATACTATGAAAACAATGATTTCTTCAGTATTTAGATGTTTTGTGAAAATCACTTCTACTCATTTGCAGGGGGTGGAGAGGGGTAGAGGGAATTATTACATGCATCTTCAATGGGCCACTCACCTGCCCTACAGGCTTTACCTGCACAGATATAATCAGTTCACACACAATAACTGGGGAAAGATGAATTTTTCTTATAAATGGTCCTTTTGTTCACACAACCTTTTTTTATTATTTGGTAAAACTTTTTTTTTTCTTTGTGGTACTTGGGATTGAACCCAGGGTCTTGTACTTGCTAGGCCAATGCTCCACCATTGAGCTACATCCCCAGCCCTCCCTCTTTTCTTTTTATTTTGAGTCAGAGTCTCACTAAGTTGCCCTAGCTGACCTCAAACTTGTAATTCTCTTACCTCAGCCTCCCAAGTAAATGGGATTACAGGCTTATGCCGTTACAACCCATTATTTTTATTTATAAGATATAACTTTAATGTTACTAAGGAATTGGCCATGAAATGAAATCTTGCTTTTAATGTATCATTGCACTTACCCAATTTTTTTTTTTTTGTACCAGGAATTGAACTCAGGGGCACTTAACCACTGAGCAACATCCCCAGTCCTTTCTACTTTTCATTTTGAGACAGAGTCTCACTAAGTTGCTCGGGGCCTCACTAAGTTGCTGAGGCTGGCATTGCACTTATGATCTTTCTGACTCAGTCTCCTGAGCCACTGGTATTACAGATGTGCACCACCATGCCCAGCTTACCCAAATTTTATAGAGAAAAACATTGAAAAAAATGTGTAAAAAGCAAGTGGTTTGGGGGGCTGGAGTGGTGGCTCACTGGTTATGGCACTTCCCAGCATGCACGAGTACATGAGTTCAAACCCCAGCACCACATACACAACCAACTATCCAATGAATGAAAGTCACATGAAAAACTAAATAAAAATTGTTTTGCTCTCCTTCTCTCTCTCTCCCCTCTTTCTTAAAAAAAAAAAAGTGTTGTGGTTTTTCTTAAAGTGGGGGAGAGCTATAACATTTAATTTGTATACTACATTTCAGGAAAATCACTAATTTTACAAAAACTGATAGTATTCTGCTATAACCCTCAGCTATTAACCTATAATTTTTAAGGAAAAAACATGGGATATCCATTTCCCTACAGAGTATTCCTGATGTTCACAACTTAATTTTCAAACCCAGCTTGAACCTTCTGGGGTTCAAGTTTGTTTGCTCTCAGTGATACATGGCTTCCTGTTTATAAGAAAAAGAAAAGTCCTTAAAAAGTTTATTTAAAAAAAAACTCAAAAGGCTTCTTGGATATTAAATCCTTGCAAAACAACATTTTGATGAGTTACATGTAGATAAATCTGAAAACATATGATTAAATTTCCATTAAAATGCACATGGGTTTTAAAATTATGAGGAAAAAATTCTGGTCAAAAAAAAAAACACAGCTTTATGTTTTGCTGACCCCCTAGCCTTTAAAAAGTGGTTAGGTGCGTCCAAAGTGTCACCAATTTGCCATCAGTGCAGGAATATACCTTTCCAAGTCTCTAATGTAATGCTCTTCGTCTTAGTGCACCATTCAACACCCCAGAGTCTTGCCACAGAAACAAGTGCCAATACGACCTTCATCCGGCCATCTAGTATGCTCCCCTCAGCCTGCACGCTGGAGTCTAGTCCCATACCCTCTCCTGGAGGAGTGGGTCCAGACCAGTAGGTGCTGATGCCAGAGCTACCCTAGGAGGTTTGGCCACTCCCAACTGTTCCAAAAAATAAAAAAAGTTAAAAAATAGAAACGTGCACCTGTGAGAGACAGGGATGAGTGTCTCAGCTCTCCACACCTAGGAAATATCTTGGAAGACCCCTCACCACCAAAAATAAAAGAATTGGTTTTTCCATGTACTAGTCAAAGTGACAATTTTTGTCATCTGTCCCTCTTTATTATACTAACCTCTCCCTTTGGTCTGCTTTAGCAAATATTGGCAGTGAATCAAAGAAGTACTGTAAGACCACAGATCTCATTTTCAAACTAAACATGGAAAGTAAGCAGAAAGAACAGGAGGGAAGGATCTGAGCATGTTCGTTCTCCTTGGGGACATGTTCCTTCTGACACCCCACAGTGCCTACACTGTGAAAAGAGCCCTCGATGGAGTTTCCAAAAGTGAATTTTAGTGTCTCCAGGTGCTCTATAAAATCCTAGAAGTGTACAGCCAACAGGGGCCTTACAGGACTGTCATCTCTAATCTGCCTCTGCATTACCAATAAGGAAAATGAGACCCAGAAAAGCTGAGACCCAGACATTGCATGCTGGTTGGTAATGGGCCCACTAGGCCTGAGCCCAGAGTTATCTTCACTGTGCCAGACTTGCTGTTTACCTCTAGTCCCTGGTCCTTAGTAACTTATCTGTTTAAAAGTGACAAGATATGAACCTGCAGGGAGAATCATCTGAGCTAAACAATGATCTGCAGCAAAGAGAAGAGCAAAAGTCTAGACAATTTGTAGAAGGTGGCAATTCATATGGATACTTTCTTTTTCCTGGGAAGACACAGCCAATTTTTTTCATATCCGGGGTAAGGATATAGCTCAGTGCTAAATCACTTGCCTAGGTGCATGAGACCTGCAAAAATAAAATAATAAAATAAACTCAATGTCATAGATGGAGATTAGTATTTAACAATGGATGGATGACACCCAGGGCCATGAACCATGCTGGGCATCACTGAAGACTGAAACTGACAACAGAAAAGGTGCTTTAAGGGGGTGGAGTGGTAGCTCAGCGGTTGTGGTGCTTGCCTGGCATGAGCGACCTGAGTTCGAACCCCAGCACCACGTGTTGCAGCAACAAAGTCTACATGAAAAACTAAATAAAATTAATTTTTTTCTTTCTCTTTCTCACTGTCCCTTACTCTTTAAAAAAAAAAAGGCACATTTAAGTTATTCAAAATAACAATAAAAAGTATATATCCATATGTATTTTCACACACTACTTGAAAGGACAGGTGTATATCTTAGGAAGTGAGAAGAGAGAAACTATCCCTTCTTCCCTTCTCTGGAAGACTTTCCCCAGTGCCTTCTGGGGTCAAGAATAGAGAATGGAGTTGAAGGTGCTTCCGCTTCCATGGCAAAGACTCCAACAGCCAAGACGTTTCCACAGTCTCTGTGATTCCACATTTGCAAGTCAGCATCCTTGATAAACAATATTTACATTACCTTTACAGGGAATGTTCTACAAAGTTGGCTCTAAGTTTAAGTAAAATAGGTCAGGCTTTTTTCAAAGACTCTAGAAAAATCCACACATCAAAAATCCTTCCTCCCGAAATAATTGGCACATGGCCCTGGTAAGTCTTTAGATAGCGTCTCCTAGCTTGCAACCTCTGTCTTTTGTAATAATGGTCAGGAGGAGAGGAAAGAAAGGGAACATAGAGACTAAAAAGCTGAGGCACTGGCTGGCTCTGCCTTACAAGGAGTAAGCTTCCAGGGTAATAGAGGAGAGAAATGGAATGGACCCCAAGCCACGAAAAGGACTTATGTCCATTGTAAAAAGGGGGACATTACCTGCAGGAGTGTCCACAGGCCAAGCACAAAGCGACCACCACTAAGGCCCTATCCTATCTGTCAAGGCCATAACTGGAGGAATGAATGTCCCCAGGGGCGCAAGCCCTCCAGTCCAAAGTTCCCCACACAGGCCTGACAGGGCTGAGGTTGGCTTTTTTGGCTCTGTGACTCCTATGGCTCTGTGACTCCTATTACCATGCATGAACCCTAGATATGCTTCTCCACAGGGAGCCAAAAGGTCAGTTTCCTCTTTGACACTGGCACTAGCCTTTGTACTTGTCTCTTACCCTGGATCCCCCTCCTAACATTGGGACAGTGCAAGGAGTGTCTGGAGGGCTGTGACTAGAAACCTGACTCTCCCATTAAGTTAAAAATGGGACAGGATGATGTTTTCTCCTGCATTCCTGATAGTCCAAAGAGTGTCCTTCTCCTTAAGGGAGAAATTTACTTTCAAACATTCAAGATTCTATCATGGTAAACCGAATGGGGAATGGCCTTATGGTAATTAATGAAGCAGACATTCTCCTCCACTCTGTGACTAATCCTTATACCGTGTCATTCGAGGTTCTAGCTACTGCTATTTAGTTTACCGTGTTAGATGTCTTTTTCTGTACACCCCTAGACTTTCAATTACAATATGTGTTTCTTTGAGGAGCCAAACAACAGACCTGATTTTCCCTCTCAAACTCGATGTTAATTTTCATTCTGACATTAACTTTGATATCTTAGTTCAGCAGATCCACTCCAACTTAGAGTCTGCTGAACTCCCGATTGTGATGAAGATGGAGCCACCCACGAGCACTCCAGACTCCTTATTCAACCCAAACATTATCAAGGGAAGACCCAAAACTGCTTGCCCCACATCGCCCTTTTCTCAGCAGGAAACCCCCACAGCAGTTTGGGTTTCCCTAAACAGAGGGGGGAATGAGGCAGAAAAAGTTAGGCAGTCAGTGTAGGCAGAACAATGTGGGTTGATAAGGAGATCATCTTTCCCGAGAAGGCAAAGACATCCCCCAATGCTAATGAGGGTCTGATAAGATAGGCCCAGATGCAGACACTCCCTGTTGCTAAGCAAGGAACCACAATCTTTCTTGGTGCAGGTCAAAGAACCTAAGGCATGGATCAGAGACTGGACCAGAATTCCCAGCGCCTGTACAGGGGCAAGGAAGCAGTGACCAATCCAGGAGAGGTTGTCATATAAAAGGGGCAAACCTCACTGCCTCATCGGCTTTGTCCCCTTCCCCCACTCTGGGGGAAGTCTGCTCTTTTCCCTATGCTTTACTTTCTATGCTTTCTATAATAAAACTTGTCTACTATGAAAAAAAAAAAATCCTTCCTCCCTAATCTAATGCCTAACACACTACTCTTGGAGCATGTTCCCATTAACTATGGCTTTATACCTCATCATTCCAATTATTAGTGGCTTGAAAACAATAATCATTTTTTAAATCTCTCACAGTTCTGACCCAGCCAGGCAAGTCTCATCATTTATGTAATGTTCCCAAGTCCCAGGTGAGCTGAACTGTCAACATCACATGGCTGACACTTTAGGTCACCTTTTGACCAGAAAGCCCCCATCCACATGACCTCTCAATGTGGAGCTTGTCGGCTCTGGCTCTGTGTTATGAGAGATGGCATCTCAAGAGTGAACACTCCCAAGGACGAAAGTAGGACATCTCCAGTTCTGCAAATGGCTGGCCCAGAACAATCAAGAGGTCTCTTCCTCTGTGCTCCATCCATCATATAACCACTGACCCAATCCAGATCCTCTAAGTTGGTGGAATGGCAAAAAATCTGTGGCTATTTTTAATGCACCACAGGGCATCCTTCCTTCTGTATTTCTGTCACATGTATAAAAGTAGAGAGTTATAGGGTAGAATATGCCAGCACTGTACAAAACCATCATTGCAGCTCAGTGTAAACATGATTTGGATCCTTACCTGTGGAGTAGTTCTACAGAAAGAAGAGGATATAAAACATTAAAAGCACAGCCCCTAATTTTTATCCCTTTCTGTATCCAAGCCCTTTGCCAGGTAATACTGCAATGCTCTCCTCTGTGACGCTGGGCTCATCCACATAATTTAACTCAGTCAATGAGACGTTAGCAAATGTGATGCAAGAAGTTTTGAAATTAAGCTTGCCAACACCATAAGAACATGCCTGGCTCCCCTAAGAAAAGGTGTGAGACACCTGGCACAAGACAGTCATGCAGCTGAGGCCACCTCAGATCACTAAACAACAGCTGCACCCCCACAGGTGAGAAAGCCCAGCCAAATTATCCCACTAGCCAATCCCCAGATAACTCTAGAATGAGAATAAATACTAAACATACCCTAAGGTTATATAGTCATTTGTTACTCAGCATTTTGTGGCAATAGGTAACCAATTAAAAAAATGCTAGGACTGGAGATGTTTGAGAGAGGTTGAGGTTTTTGTCCAAAAAGAGAAAATAGACAGAAATCAAACTTGACAAGCTTTCAGTGTTTGCCCAAAGCCAAAACTAATTGTTTTGTATAAAATTATTAAATATTCAATAGATTGAACTATAGGTATTTCACAGAAGTGATTCATTTGCAGCAGGGAAACATTTGGCACCAAGAAACTGGAGCTTATAAACAGCTTGTGATGCCAACAAGAAAGTGCAAAGAGCGAGCCGCATTTGGTTTTGCTGGACTCAGTCATATCCATGGGCACTTGGGGCTGGATGCAGCTCAGCAGAGCCCAGAGCAAAATGACAAATGGGGCCACTGAGTGCACATGCTGAGGAGGGGTGACCTTTGGCTATGGTTCATTAGGAGATTGAGGTTTCTCCTTGAAAACCTGGGCAGCAGCTTTGAGAGTCTTTCCAAGGATTTAGTCCTGAGTTTAACAGGCATAAGTAAAGGTTTCTTTTGTCTGGGTTTGGGTGTTTTGCAAAATTGTAGCCATTGAGCTTATTTATTTTCTTTGCCATAAATTATAAGCATAATGTATGTATATAATATATGTGTATAAGTATATAACTATATACACATCTGTGTGTCTGAATATAATCTCAATCCATGTGAGTATACTAGGGTAAGTCCTGTAGGAGCTATAATAAATAAGGGGAAATGCATGGAGCCCTTAAAAATGGTAATAATCCATGATTCACATTGTCTGTGACAGCCACACAGAAATATAGCCTTTTTGCAGGTGCAGTTTTACAGATATTGCTATCTTTTCTTTCCAGCAAACAACCTCTATTATTATGATGACTATAAATTGTCTTATTATGTAACACACTGCTCTAAGTTTATGCAATACAGTTTTAACAAGCAGTTCTCAGTGGTTGATAGCTTTTATCCATTGCAAGATATACCCCCAAAATGCGCAACACCATATGTAAGCAAAACTACATCTAACCATAAATTTGGGAACAAGAAAATAAACTGAATTCTCATGGTAACATTGTTATTATCTTTTAAAATATATAATTAAATAAAATATGTATACAGTCACACAAATGAACAAATGGTTAGGCAACCAGTAACAGAAAAGATCCCATGCAGTTCTGAAGGCATGACAGATTGTGTTTTATTTGATACATGGGGCTCAAGTCATATATATGAACACAAAAATGAATTTAAAGGAGCAAAGGTCATAAATTATTAACAGAACATATATTTATATGAAATATCTAACACCAATTTTAGAATGCTCAGAATATAAACTCTACTCTATGACTGTTAGATCCACATACTATGATTAAAGCTCTTCTTTTGCACTATCTAGATGACAGCAACTAAGACATCTTTAAAAGCAAGAAAACATCTTTAGGGATGGCCCCTCTACAAATAGACAAATTAGTAAGGTATTCAATTCCCTGAGCTTCGAATATTCTATGAGGTGTAGAAGGAGGGAAAAGAACTGAAGGGAAAGAGAGAAGGCAGGCTACTTCTGAAGCTCTAGCCAGATTTACATAGTTTTCCACTGTTTATGGAGAGACGTGCTCTCTAGGCAAATAGAGAGCAAGTGTGGAAAACTGCACCAGAAAGGGTGGAAGAAATTATTCAAAGCAGATTGATGACTTCCACAAGTCAATTATCCATTTATGATACTTCTTCAAAAATGCATAAGATCATTCAAAAATAAATATTTATCCAAAAGCTTAGATGACTCAATAACCATCTATGCACCCATGACTGATACTTATTTTTTAAAGGGAATAACCAAAAAACTGTTTGTACCCCAAAAACTATTTAATAGATTAGATGTTCCCCTTCGTTTAAGATATATTCATTCCCATACTTAGTTTCAAGTTCAATTCTAAAATTTATCTTCAGTCCAGATGAAAGGAAAGCTCTTTTTTCCCCCATCTCCTCCTCTGTTCCTCCATTCTGCTGCATTCTGGATGGCATCTAGCTCATTTTCACTTAGAAATCTCAGAACGTTAGGATCATATCAAATAATAACAATAATAATCACTTACTAAGCCTTAGAAGGTAACAGACCCTGTGGGATGGGGGGCGGACTGAGGCTTGGGAAGCTTCATAGATCATGAAGGGCATTCCTTTGTCTGAGGGTATAGGTGCCTTGACCAATCTCAACCAGCTGGGAAGTAATAGAGCTAAGATTAGAATTCAGGTCTTGGGGCAGCCAGCCAGACACCTCTTTATTACAAGGCTGTTCCTTGAATACTCTCCAAGTGTGGCAATGGGCCAATGCCAGGGGAGGGAAAAAAATGCCATTAGCCAGCCTTCTCTGGGAAGAGTGAAAGACCATCTCCTCATCTCCAAACTCTCTTTTTCCTTTCCCATCTACTCTAACCACCCCCATTCTACCAGCCAACATGGAGGTAATCTGCTGGAGAAGCCTCCCATATTTCCATATGAGACCAGGCCCCGCCCCACCAGAGGAGAATGGGGCTCTGTTTTCCTATCTTACCTGAGCATGTCACATATGTGCTCAGAATCATTCTGATATTGGTAAAGTATTTCCAACTTTTACCAAGAACTTAGGGTTGGGTTTGGACAAACCTAAAAGACATTTTGCCCTGAGCTTTTTCCCATAATTTTAAACCTAAATGTATTTTATGAGAAATTTAATCCGTATGTTTCTGATTAATTTGTAAGAGCCATTCGATGTCCAAGGGCCTTTTAAGTTTTTTATAAGCCTTTTAAAGACTTTCACTTAGAGATGTGTTGCCAAAAGAAAATGAACTTAGATCCCCTATAGTTCAAGTTCATTCCCAACCTCAGCAATGATGGGATTTTGCTGAAACTATACTGCTTGCTACTCCAAACTGATCATCCACAGCTGTGCCACATGTAACTAACTCATCACTTATTCCTTCACTCAAGGGTCCCAGTGAGATGTTTCTTATCACATAAATGGGAAGCTGGTTAAGTTACATTGCCAAACACATATCTCATAATTTACCCTATGTCTACACCCAGCTACCAGAGATTCTTGCAGTCATGTTGGATGGTTGATTCACTAAAGCATTAAGATCAATCCCCACAGAAAGACTAAACAGTTTCTCCTTACCATGTAGGATTATTTCTATACTGACAATCTGGCTTCTACTCCTAGCTCTATAATATATTAGGCTAAGTAGCCCTACACAAGTCTATTGTTTTGAGTCCCCTTCCCTTAACTATAAAATAGAAATTATAATTTATGAACACATTAAGGATTAAAAATATAATGTCTGTCAAGTGCTTGAAATGTGGAGAAGTGGTTCCTAAATTTTAGTCTATAGACAAAATGAGGAGGAGACAAAAAGAAAAGGATAGAATTAGACATACATAAAAATCCTCTGTGAATCCAGGCACAGTGAGTGGCACGTGTCTGTAATCTTAGCTACTCAGAAAATGAAGCAGGAGGATCATCAGTTCAAGACCAGCCTGAGAAACACAGCAAGATGCCAGTTTCAAAAAAAAAAAAATCATGTGTGGAGCATATTTTTAATGCAAATTCCTCAACTTCAATTCAAATGTCTGCTTTAGTAGATCTGGGGGGAGACCCAAGAATCTGAATTTTAACAAGTTTCTTGTGTAATACAGGTGGCCTGAGGACCACTTTGAGAAACAATAATTTGCAATAATGTGAAGGAAAGACAGAGAATAACACATAATAAAGATGTAATAAGATGATGATAATGAGAAGATGTTGCCAAACCAAACAAAGAAAGATTATGAAACACTTCAGAAAAAAATGTGCACTACAATTTCTTGATACCTGATTAATTACTTGTATTTCTTGGAGGAGAAACAAAAGCACACACAAAAGTACATACAGGGATATATTCTAGTGAACTTTCAAAATGGGCTCAATGCCTTGCAAATTCTTGGTAGGAAGGTAAATTGTCACAGCCATTATGCAAAACAATATGGAAGACCTTAAAGAAATTAAAAATAGAACTACAATATGATCCAGCACCTCCTCTTCTCCTTTGTACCCAAAGGAAATAAAATCACCACCTTATAGGGAAAGCTGTGCCCCATGTTCACTGCAACATTATTCACAATAGCCAAGATAGGAAAACAATCTAAGTATGTGTAAACCAATTAACGGTTGAAGAAATTGGGAGTGGGGGTGGTATTGGAATATTATTCAGTCTTAAGAAAGGAGCTCTTGGGGCTGAAGCAGTGGCTCAGCACTTACAGCACTTGCCCAGCATACACTGAGTATGCAAGTTCGCGAGTTCAAACCCCAGCACCACATACACAACAAAGGCTCGGAGCAACAAAAGCCACATGAAAAACTGAATAAAACTGATTCTCTTTCTCTCTCCCCCTCTCTCTCTGTCACTGTCCCTCTCTCTTTTAAAAAAAGAAAGGAGATCTTGCTATTTGTGACAACATGGATATATATGTTGAAATAGGATGACAATATGGATCAACTTAAATGAAATAAGCCAGACCCAAAAAGAAAAAAATTATATGATCTTACTTATGTGTGAAATCTAAAAAAAAAGTGAGAAGATATTCTCGAATAAGTAACAACAGAAACAGCCCCATATGTGGCAACTGGTCAAAGTCTTTTCTTGCCTTGCTTCTTAATTGGTGACCTGTGTTCCTTGGACTTACCTCATGCCAATCACTTGGACAACTTCTCCTGATTAAATTCCAGCTCCTCATTCCAGGCTCCCCTCAAAGATGAACAGTCAGCAATGGCCCAAGGAGAATCAAGAATATTTGAGCAAAATTTAAAAATTAGTTCTGCTATAATATAAAACTGCTGGAACATTATGTGAAATTCTGAAAATCAGATACCAAATATATAATAGAAGAAGGACATTTTTGGAGAAGGGATGAAGAGATGATGGAAGGTGGTAAAACACAAGTGCTGTGCATGCAGATTTCACTGCTCATGAAGAAACAGTATAAACTCACAGGCCATTACCAAAACATATAAAATCATGAAATGCATGGATAAGAAGTGAAAAAGTCCTATTTTTGTTGAGCTTGGGACTGAGCTTAAACTACTGGAAATATGTTCACAAAGTCTGAAATGCAAGAATTCAAGGCCACCTTTTAAAACTGGAGGAATTTTAAGTTTATAAAAAATAAAAGGAGAGGCTGCAGCGATCGCTCCCCAGTTACTTGCCTGGCATGTGTGAGTATGTGAGTTCGAACCCCAGCACCACATACAAGACAAAGTGTTGGAACAATGAAGGCTACATGAATAAACTAAATACAATTGATTCTCCCCCCACTCCCTCTCTTTAAAAAAAATATATAAAAGGAAATATTATTTCACAAAGTAAAGATTCAGTTTGTGGAATTCATTATAAGACAGTGTGTAAAAGGGAGAAATATAAATTAAGTCCCAAAGGATTTAAATAAATTTATGAATAACCAAACCAGAAAGAGCTACAAATAAAATCTAAGTTATAACTAAGTTTCAATATTTCCATCAAGGCTTGAGGTTGAGCTCTGCATGAGAGTGGTCCAGGCAGGCTGGTGGTCCTGAGGCAGCCAAAAGATCCACTACATTCAGAGAAACTGACTATGTAAATAAACATATTAAAGATCATGGAGATTTGATATCTCACTATTGGAGAAAGACGGTAAAACTATGGAAAGGGAGAGTCAGGCACAGAAGCCCACATCTATTATCCTAGCAATGCAGGAGGATCACAATTTGAAGCCAGTCTCACCAAATTAGCAAGACTCTGTCTCAAAATAAAAATTAAAAGAACTGGGAGTTTGGTTCAGTGATAGAGTGCTCCTGAATTCAATCTCCAGTACCAAAAAGAAAAACAAAAAGGAAAAAGGAAAGCAATAACAAACCCTGTAGTATTCAATTGAAATTGACAGAAACAGTGAGGATTTATGATTTCCTATATGTAGATGTATATCTAGAGATAAAAACAAAGACAAATATGTTCAGACAATTTATGCAAATATATATTGCCTAGTTCTATCTTCTGAAAGAGCTCAGGAGTAGTTACATCTTAGTAACAATGAGCACACCTAGTACTCAGACATTTGGAAATCATTCCAAAATTCCAAATGCCACTTTCCATTAAAAGAAACCAGGACTCCTTGGAGGAATGGTTGATTCCAAGACTAGTGCAGGGAAAGAGCAAGAATATCCTGGAACTTCTTGTTTTGTGGAACAGATAAGGAAATGATCAAAGAATGACAGGAAGATGTCAAAAGAACACAGAAGTCAGGTTGAAAGGTTACCCACTGACCAAGCCCTGGACAATTTGAGCAACCAAATAAATAGTGATAACAATGAATTATGACCCATTGCATAAAATAGGAATCTAGGAGTCCATATGCACAAATAAATGAAAAAGCAAAAGAGGAGAACAGAAAGATCTTTCTTACAGTAGAGCACCAACTAATAAAGAATGATGGAACTACAAAATCACCATTTGACAATCATAATAATAACTGACAGGCAAGACACATCAATCATGTAGAAGACTAGCACATAAAAATGGCATGAGGGATGGGTTTTGCAGAGTCTCAAGTTTCTGCCCACAAAAGTCTTTTAACTGAAAAGGGTGAAGAGACTTTACAGGTCTGAAACCTGGCAAACATCATCTTCACCAAGTCACCTAAGTTAATGGCATCAATAATGGGGCAAATCAATATCTTGTGCCATGCTATAAGGCATAATATGAAGAACAGACTCACTTCAAGGATATTCCAGCTAATACCAAATAACCTCAGTCAAGCCATAAATAAATACTGGACAAAGCCATATGGAATAATATTCTACAAAATGACTGGACCATATTCTTTTAAAACAGCAAGATCATGAGAATCATAGAAAGGCTGAGAAACTGTTCCAGACTGAAAGAGACTAAAGAGATGACAACTACAAGCAACATGATTTTGACCTGCATCCTTTAGCTATAAGAACATTACTGGTACAATTGGCAAACCTTGAATGAGGTCTCTGGCTGAAGGATATATGAGAGTTCTTTGTACTTCTCTTGCAGCTTTCCTGTAAGCTTGAAATTGTCTTAAAATAAAAGTTTTATTAAAAGCTTCTTAAATGTGTTTTAGATATCTATAGTCTCCAGAAAAATCAAAAGCAAAGTCAAATATAAATGACAAACTGAGGGTTGGCAAGAAAAAGGGGGGGGGGGACTGGCAGTAGGAAGAAATACAAATTTTCCCGTGTATTTATTACTTGGGATCCACCCTTTGCAAAGGAATACTGTGTAGGATCTTTGACTCCAAATCAGTATGGCAGAAGCTGTTGTCCCAAACTTAAGGGGGACCACCTTCATTGAAACCACAGGATCCTAAAATTATAACTGACTCTATAGTCAGAATTATCTTCAAATGTTGAAGGAAACCAACATCAATTCTCTTGCTCATTATGAATAGTCATTGGACACATCTCCCTAATTTATGCCTCAGGGCACAAACTTCACTGATAATAATGGACGAAATTTCAAGAAAGGGAAAGAAATTAAATTACATAGGCAAAGTTTGTGCAAAGATAAGTACAGAAGACCCAATATCTGTGTCTCTCCATGTTTGCTTGGCCTTCCCTTCTCCTATGACAGCAGCCATCATGGCCTCACAGCCTAGCTCAAAGCCACAGGACATCTGAGCCTTCCCCAGAGTGAGGAAAAGACTAACAAAGCCACTATGGTGTCTTCTGCAGAGGCTTTGCAGGAGCACCAACGCCCAGCTCTAAACCAACAGTTCAAGGCCATATTGCAGGCATGAAATCTGTCAAACTCAGCAGATAACTGAAGATGTTGGGCAACATAACCCTCAAATGCAGTGGCATTAAAACTCCATGGTTAAATTGAATAATGAAGGGGCTGGAGCAGCGGCTCAGCGGTTTTGTCCCTTGCCTGGCAAGCACAAGGACCTGGGTTCAAACTCCAGCATCACGTATACAACTAAGTGTTGGAGCAATGAAGGCCATGTGAAAAACTAAATAAAGTTGTTTCTCTCTTTCTCTGTCTCTCTCACTGTCCCTCTCTCTTTAAAAAAAAAATTGAATAATGAAAATGATTCAAAATGATTCCAAAGTATGGTGGTTCTGCCTGGCCTGTAAGACATAGCCTTTGCTTGATTTCAGGTGCTCTTTCTTATGAAAGAATGGGCGGATACATAATGCACCATCTAGCATTTGCTTCCCCTTTTTCTCTGTCTCACTTCCTTTTCTGCCTTGTATTTTCTGCCTAGAGACTGCATCTCCAATAAATCCTTAAAATATAAACTTCAACTCAGACTTCATTTTTCTAGAAACTGTGTGTTGGTTTATTTAAAAAAAAAAAAAGCTAAATAGCTTTCAATAAAGAACTTCTATGAACCTTTAACATACTGGTATGCATCTTGACTCTCCAAAACTGGAGCACTGTGTATTACAACTTAATTGTGTTTTAACAGAGAACACCTTCTTTTGGAGAACAACTTACAAAAGAGTGTTCCATGGAACAAAAATGTGGGTAAAGGCAGTATTATAGATTTCCATATAGAAACAACTGATTGCTTTAAAATTTGGATGTTCCACAAATTTAATCTTTTTTCCAAAAAGTACAATTAGTAAATACAATAAAAAGGCATAAATAACACTGTAATTCTTGGACCTCTCTTGTAAAAAAATTGGCCCTTGGAGGGTCAGGGGAAATGAAAAGTGCTTCATAAATTGTAATTACATAATGTGTTTATAACAGTTAACATATAAATTTCCACATATCAGACAAAATTCTAAGCCTTTACATACCACCCCAAAGTAGATATTACTGAGGCATATGGAAATTTATCATTTGCCCAAGATGACACTGCTAGAGGGCAGCCAGTCAAGAATTTGAACCCAGAACCTTCTTTCTTAACCACTGCACATCATCTCTACACAACGATTACTCTATACATTTTTTAATTTAGTTTTTCATGTGGACTTTGCTGCTCTGACACTTTTTGTGTATACAGTGCTGGAGTATGAACTCGAGCATTAGCACATTCCAGGCAAGTGCCACAACTGCTGAGCCACCTCTCCAGCCCCTATTCACATATTTTTAACTGGTTCTGCCTATATGCCAAACCGGCACCAAAAGGGACATCCATTGTTGAAAGGATTTGCTCTGGTGGCTGTGCCTCTTTAGGTCATTCCCTGCCACGTAGCTTCCTGCAGCCTAAGACACTTACTCATTCACCTAGGATCTACTCATAAGCCCTATAAGCCTTCGTGTATTTATCAGATGGGCAGGTAAGGAGTGGGTGATCAAAAACAGTGAAAAAGCGGCTGGAGCGGTGGCTCAGCAGTTACAGCGCTTGCTTGGCATACGCGAGTATTTGAGTTCAAACCCTAGCACCACGTACACAATGAAGTCTTGGAGCAACTGAAAGCCACATGAAAAACTAAATGAAAAATGTTTCTTTCTCTCTTTCTCTCACTGTTCCTCTCTCTTAAAAAAAAAAAAAAGTGAAGAAAAAGAGCAGAAATGGAGGAGGTACATTAAATTCAGCAGTAAGCTGAAAAGAAATCCTAAGACAAGAATAAAAGCAGTCAGGATTAGATCAGGAAAGTCTCCAAGGAGCTAGGTGTGTGGCACACGGCAATCAGGGAAAGCAGGTGCTAGAAGGCAGGAGAGAAGGGAAGCGGGTAAGGGTCAGACTCTGGGAAAGCCTCTGTTGTGTTATTCTACTGGGGCTACCATAACAAAATACGACAGTGTCAGTGAAACAACAGAAATTTGTTTCCCCACAGTTGTGGAGGTCAGCAGTCCAAGATCAAGTTGTTCTATGTTTCTCCTGGGGCCTCTCTCCTTGGACAGCAGATGGCCAACTCCTCACAGTGTCCTTGCATGGCCTTTTCTCTACGCATATACAACCTGGCATCTTCCTCTTCTTATAAAGACACCAATCCTACTGTTTTAGGACCCCACCTTATTGACTTCACTTTACCTTAAATACCTCCCTGATGACCCTATCTCCAGATATAGTCACATTGGAGTCACTGCTTCAACATGTGAACTTTAGGCAGGCACAATGCAGTCCCTAACAGTCTTTAAAAATGAAAACCTTTTGTCACCATCAAGAGTCAGAAGTCCACAGTTGGAGAACAATTCACAGAACATGCAAAGAGTCTCCACCCACCTATTTCTTCTCTCACTTTTCTTAATACTAGTACAACTTTCTGTAATGTACAAATGTTGCACTAGAGATGAACAGGAACTGGAAAACTCATTAAGAAAAAACCTCCAATGAACTCAGAGAAAGAGGATCCAGTCCTATCAGTCTCATCACCCCCTTTTTACATGTACAATTCTGAAATGAAATAGATAAATCATACAACTTACATACATGATTTCAGAAAATAGATATACTATCCTCACTATAATATTAGGGATATAAAAGTAATTTATAATAAAAAATTTGTATTTCAATATGTAAATGCTAGGACAGGACTATGGTAGAAAACTGAGAAATAGAATGCATTCACTGATCCTGAATGTGGCATTTGAGAAATTATCTAGAAGCCATGCTGTTTGAGGAGAAGTAAATGAAAGAAGGGTGCTGGTGCATACTAAAATGTATTATAATACACACTAATCTCCAGCAACTTCGGATCTAGAGGCAATAAAGAAAAATGGAGGCTCCTGCTTTGAAAATCAGGACATTCAAGAGGTGACTGGAGGGTGAGGTGGTTTTTGCAGTTTGGGGCAATTCTACACATTGCAAGACATCTGACCACTGTACCCCCACAGATTTCCAAAATGTCTCTAATGAGAACCCCAGACCTGAATGTTTGTTTCTTGAGACAGGCTGACCGCTTAAATCCTGGTATACATCCACCCCACTATCATGGAAAATGGGCTCACTGACAAGATTTCTGAACTGTCAGTGTTTTGAAAGGAAGCAACAGGGGCTGCTATGACTAAGTCTATACAACAGTTACAAACTGAAAAGCTGGTGATCTGGTGATGATGCATTAGCTACTACGCAATCATTCATAAACACTGAGGCACTCATGGAAAATAGTTCCGTTATTTTACTAAATTATAAACGAAACTTTCTATCAAAAAATGCCTAGTTTGCATTCTCCTTCAAATAAGTGGGTAATGGCAATTCTTATCTATCATTAGATACCTTGCAATTAGACATTTTATGATAAAATTCTGGGAAGTTTAGATATTAGAATCAATTCTCACATGGGAAAAATCTTAAAATGGGAAAGGAAACATATATTCAGCTACTATTATGCAACATCTCTAAATAGGTTGCTTTACACATATTATATCATTTAATCCTTGCTATAACCTATAATGTGGATCTATTATTCAAGATTCTCCAGAGAAACAGAGGCAATAGACTGTATATACATATATATACACATATACATATATATACACACACTTATAATGAGAATTGGCTCACACAAGTATGGAGACTGAGAAGTCCCATGATATGCCATCTGAAAGCTAGAGAACCAGGAAAAGCCAACCACATAATCCTCAGCCCAAAGGCATAAGAAAACCAGGGGTGGGGAAACGGTGTAGGTTTCTGGGGCAAGGGTCAGAGTCCAAAAGACTGATAACCAGGAGTTTCAGTATTCAAGGACCATAGATGATGCATACCCCAACTCCAGAAGAGAGAGCAAATTTACCCCTTCTCTATCTTTTTGTTCTATTCCAGTTCAAAGTAGATTAGATGATGTCCACCCACATTGGTGAGGATGAATCTTAACTCAGTATATAGTTTCAAATGCTAATTTCTTACAGAAACACCTTCACAGACATCCCAGAATTAATGTTGTACTAGCTATCTGGGTATCCCCTAACCCAATCACATTGACACATAAAATTAACCATCACAATCATGCAGTGTCACCTCCACAGTGAACAGTTAGCTAGAGGAAGTTCTCAGGCCCTTGCCTGAACCTACACATTTAGAAAAAAGAGCTACAGTTGTTGCTTAGAACATTTGTTAGATCATGTAAGATGACAAGCCATTTTATTATTCTCAAATAAAAAGATCTCTGTCTGCACAGCCTTTTTGGCTCAGTGATCTACAGATAGTTTTTGGCTCACCTTTGAGTAATATCCTGATACTAAATGGTAAGGAACGGGGTAAGACTTTCAAATAATACATGGAAGGTTTGAGTGTTATTCTTTTTCCAGAATCCGGATGATCTTGATTTTCCTGAAGTTTCCTGTAGTCCTTTTTGCAGTTTGGACAATCTGATTTTTTGGTGATCTTCCAATTATGAAGTTATTTTGTGCTTATCACACCCCTATGGTCCAATCTTTACACAGGCCCTAAGGCTGATGATACAAATGATATGCCCTCATTGCATGCTTTCCTATCAAAAAGCATACCAGGGAGAAAAGATGTGAAAGTTAAAAAGAATGGAACTCTCCTACACTGCTGGTAAATGGGTACAACCGCCTTGGAAAAATGTTTGGCAATACCTACTAAAGCCAAACATTCATATGCCTGTGGCCCAGCATTTTCACTCCTGGTATGTGTCCAGCAAAGATGAGTGGTTTTGAACACTGAAGTACTTGTGTAACAATGTTACTAGCACCATTATTATAGTAGCTCAATACTGAGAACAACCAAAATAGTTATCAACAGTATATGACACAGTAATGAAAAAGAAAACATTACTAATACTCTCAGCAAAATGGATGAACTCCACAGATATAATGTACTTCCCGTCATGTCACTCACCTACTCAAGATCTGTGAAAGCTTCAGCTTTCCCATGAATAACAGATGCATACTCACCACCCCACTCTCAACTACTAAACTTCATCTCTCACTCCACTCCATGGAGGCTCCTCTGCTTTAGCCAGGAAAATATCTCCCAAGCCAATCTTGCTCACTTTCATTCTTCAGAATTATATTATCAAATATGATATGTATTTTCTGTGTGACCTCCCTCTTAGGTTCCTCCTCTAAAATAAAGAGATAAAACTTTCTACCACATTGTAAATTTATAAATATAGACAGTTCAGTCTTTAAAGAAACATGGTAACATACCTAGCAAAGGGTTTTGCACATGTGACTACCCAACAAGGATTCGTTTTCTTACCTATTTGGCTTTTCTTTCATGTCTCTTCTCCACCATATTCCAACTTGAAATTACCACTTCCCTCCCACTGCTCCATAAACTCTTCTCTATGAAACATGCCCTGGCAAAATCTACCCTGTCCCCATTTTGATTTTCACATAATTTGTACCATATGTAGTCTGAACCAAATACGAATGTGTACCCTTTATCTCCAAACACTTTCTTTATCATATTATCCCTTGAACCCTCAACACAGAACCTAGGAATCTACACACAGTGAACTCTCAGTAACTGCCAGGGCCATTTTAATTGGGAGGTATGGGATGAACTGGTGAAAATGTTGCAGGATAGTAACACCTACCTGTCAGACTGACTTAAAAAGAAGGATTTAGACATTTTAATAAATGATCTACACTTTGGTAACTATTAGTCATGCTTGCCCAACCAACTCGAGAGTAAAGAAAATATCCTTTTTGCTAAATTACAAGAGCAAAGAGCTATTAGGATAATTATCCCATGACAAATGCCAGAAATAAGTGGCTATCTTGACTTAATTTTATAGACACTTTCTAAAGTATATATTTCAGTTTTGCAAAAAAAAGTATTAATATTTCTCAGATTTTACTAATCTATGAACCCCTAAGAAGAAATGCCTAGATTGATGGCAACTGGCCACTTTTTCTGTGGACATAAAAGAAATTCAGTTTCTCTGGACACTTTTTTCCCTCTGCTACTAGTGAGCTCCAGGGACTGGTAAACTCCTAAAGGAAAACCATAAAAAAACCATAATCCAGAGAAAACAAAATCCAGCTAGTTAAACTATCACCAATAAGAAGCATAAACAGGAACCATTTTCAATTGCTTGGAATCAAAAGCTCAATTCTAAAAAGCTTCAAAACAAGAGTTTACTGTTTCCCAGACATCTGCAGTTAAAAAAACACAAAAATGGTTCTGGAAAATGCTGTGGTTTACTTCATACCAAGTGGTTTCCAGGTGCACAGGGGAACACTAGGGCAGAACAAAAAATGAAATGAGTATGAACCAAATGCCTTTCAGAGCTGTATTTACAAGCACCTTTCTCCAGGCTGGTTGGTGACTCTTCACATGAAGGGATAGCATGTGGCACCCCGTGCTGCATGTTTCAGAACAGCCTTATCCTGGGCACAGTTTTACAGATCTCCCTCTGAAAAGCTTCACGCTTATAGACTTCTAGTTCAGAGATCCTTGGGAGAAGGACCTGGCTTAATATAATTTGTCATCATCCCATGTCTGGAGTGGTGGGCAGATGAAGAGCCTTTAAGATGGTGAGTGCCATAGCCTCAGAAACAGAATTGCCAACCAGCTGTGTATGCACCTCAGACTGTGGAATAAGCAATAAAAAGAAAAAGCAAGTAGAGATTTGCCAACTTCTTGCAACATGGAGCCAGAACTGTAAGAGCCAAGCTGGTCATTTTTCCACCCAGCCAGCCCCAAAGTTGGCATCTGACATCAGTGTGGAGAATGACATCAGAGCATCTCCAGTCACCTGCCTGCCTGACAGGACTGCTCAAGAAATGTTATGGAACCTAGAAAAGATGCAACAGAAGAGGTGGGAAAGGGACCTACGTCAATCAAAGGGTTAATAGGCTACTATTTAAACTAGCTGAATAGACTTAGGTACATCCACCAGAGTTCCTAATTTGCAAGCAAGAGAAACTGACTTTGGCTGGTATTATGGACTGAAAGCTTGTACTCACCGCCTCTAAAAAGTAAACAAACAAACAAATTCATATTTTGAAGCCCCAGTCTTCAGAGTAGGTATATTTGTTGTAAGCAAATAATTAACTGTGGTCATGGGGTGGGGGATACCCTGATTTGATAGGAGTAATATCCTTACAAGAAGAGAGAACAGAGAGCTCGCCCTTTCCCTCCACCCCTTCTTCTCATGCGCAAAGTTTTCCTTCAATTACATGAGGCCAAAGTGGCCACCCACAAGCTCAGAAGAGAACTGCACCAGAAATCAATCCCCACTGTAATCTCAATCTTGATTTTCCAGCCTTCGATTTCTGTTCTTGAGGCCATACAGTTTATTATGGCAGCCTGTGCAGCTAATCCAGCTGGTCAATCCCAGCCAGGTAGATGAATCCTTGCCTCAAAAGTAAATCAAGATATTTCTAAGAAAAGCAAATGGATGCTGGCTAGTGCAAACATTTTAAATGTCCACTACACTAAATATTATTACAAATCTCTGGTTGGCTCATCATTCTCCTGGCATGCACATCACATGTACATGGGGGGGGTGGATTTCTTTGGCTACTCCTTCAAGAAAAGTGAATTCTAAAGAAGCACCTGCCTACAGGTAGTGCTATAGGGTCAGATTTTTCCTCTGAGCTGCACAGTGATACAGTACCTGTGACTGTAGCTAACTTCTGACCTTAGAACTACATGGTACTTGGAGGTCCTTGATTAAAAGGAATTTAATTAACTACTATATACTGTTATTCACTCATGAGTTCCATCATATTTAAATACCTTCAGACTATTTGACTATGCTTATTGAACTACTAGAGTGTGTCATGGTTTTTTAAACAATTACTAAGATTTTTATTACACTTGATTTGTTCAGCTTTTTCTTCTTTTTGTGTTCCTTTCCACATTTTTATTGGTGCATTAGAGTTGTACATCGTGACAGAATTTGCTATTACATATTTGTGCATTCGCACAATATAACAATGTAATTTGGCCAATATCACTCCCAGCACTTCCTCCTACTCTAGTCCCCCATGTGTCATGTTTTAGGAAAAGAATTTTATTCATGCTACCTTATTTATTCTTCAACATAGCCCACAAAGTCAAAAGGTCAACCATGAGGGAAAGTAAAGGTACAGTGGTAGGAGTTTAGTTCCTATTCTCCAAGATCTTGGAAAATAGAAAAAACTACAAACTACTTAAATACGAAACAATCAGAAAGTAAACAAGAAATGTACAAAAAAGTAGGAAAGCAGTGCATAGCGGTGCAAGCTTGTGGTTCGAGCACTTGGGAGGCAGATGCAGGAGGATTGTTCAAGTCCAAGAGTTCAAGACCAGGCTGGGGCTATAACTCAGTGGTAGAATACTTGCTTAGGAAGTGCAAGGCCCTGGGTTCCATCCCCAGCACTGCTAAAACAAACAAAATGTAGGAAATAACAATAAGCTAATCACATCAGTGCCAATCAAGGTGGGAAAGCCCTAGATTAAGGTCTTGAATTTGCTGCTTGACCTCAGGCAAACAATGATTTTTCTGGGCCTCAATTTCCTCTCCTGTTCACCAAGGCCTGGATTAAATGTCCTGTAAGGAAAGGATATTAAGGACTTCTACAAAGAAAACTATCAAACAATAAAAAAAGAAATTACAGAAGACCTGAGTAGATGGAAAAACATCCTATGCTCATGGTTAGGCAGAATCAATATAATAAAAATGGCCATTCTACCCAAAGCCCTATACAGATTCGATGCAATTCCCATCAAGATACCTATGGCATTCTTCAGATATAGAAAAAGCAATTCTCAAGTTCTTATGGAACAACAGGAGACCCAGATTAGCCAAAACATTACTCTATAGAAAGGAAGTAGGGGGTATCTCAATCCCTGACCTGAAATTATACTACAGAACCATAGTAGCAAAAACAGCATGGTATTGGTATCAAAACAGAATCGAAGATCAGTTGAACAGAATAGAAGATCCTGAGACAAAACCCATATCCTTAACTATTTGATATTTGATAAAGGGGGCAAAAGCATAGTGTGGAAGAAAGATAGCCTGTTCAACAAATGGGGCTGGACATATTTGACAGCCATGTGTACACAACTGAAGCTGGATCCTTATCTTTCACCCTGCACAAAAATTAAATCAAAATGGAACAAAGACCTGGATATTAAGCCAACAACTTTAAACTTACTAGAAAAAGAAGTAGGGTCAACACTACAGGACATAGGAGTCGGCAGCTTCTTCCTTAACAAAACTCCCATGGCTCAAGCTGTAAAATCAAGAATAAATGAGTGGGATACAATTAAACTAAAAAGTTTTTGCACAGCTAAAGATCTAGTCAAGAGCATCAAGAGAGAACCTACAGAATGGGAGAAAACCTTTGCCTGCTATACTTCGGACAGAGGGCCTAATATCCAGAATATACAAGGAACTAAAGAAACTAAACACCAAACTCACAAATAATCCAATCAATAAATGGGCTAGAGATCTAAAAAGAAACTTCTCACCAGTGGAAGTACAGAAAGCCCATAAATATATGAGAAAATGCTCTACATCATTAGTTATAAGGGAAATGCAAATCAAAACTTCAATGAGATACCACCTCACTCCTGTTAGAGTGGCGAAAATGAAAAATTCTAACAACAACAGATGCTGGAGGGGATGTGGGAAGAGAGTAACACTGATACACTGCTGGTGGGACTGTAAATTGGTTCAGCCATTATGGAAAGCAGTGTGGAGAATCCTCAAAAAATTAAGGATGGAACCACCTTATGACCCAGCTATCCCATTCCTGGGTGTTTTCCCAAAAGAGTTAGAATCAGCATATTATAGTGATGTGGCTTCCTCAATGTTTATAGCAGCTCAATTTACTATAGCTAGACTATGGAACCAACCCAGATGCCCCTCACTCGACGAGTAAATACAAAAACTTTGGTACATATATACAATGGAATACTACTCAGCCATTAGAGAAGATAATATTATGGCTTTTTCAGCCCAATGGATGGAGATGGAAAGAATTATGCTCAGTGAAGTATCCCAATCTCAGAGACTCAAGGGCCGAATGGTTTCTCTCATCTGTGAAAGCTAGAATACATCTAGAAGCAGTATGTTAGATGGCTAAGCTAACAATAACTTCAAATTGTATGATTCTTAAATCATACAGGGGGATGACTCCCTAGGATACTTGGAGGCATAGGGTGGGGGACAGGGTGCGGGGAGGGCTTAGGAAGAACACCTAGGAGACTGGAGGGTGGGAATATGGGGGAATCATCTCAGAAGGAGATCTCTGACCTCCACAAGATATCCATTTAACTCAGGGGTTCTTCTGGGGGAAATAGCAACATGGGGAACCCAAGCTGGGCATCCATGACATGGCATTAGCCCTGGATAACTAAGAATATATACATTGGTTCTTGAATGTTTGATAATGTTTCCCCCTCAATTGTATCTCTATTTCCATCTAATAAATTAAAAAATAAATAAATAAATAAAGAGGGACAGTGAGAAAAAAAAATAAATGTCCCGTAAGGGAACTTAAGGCTCAGAGAGGAGGTCATTCAATACCTTCTAATGAGTTCAGTAAACAGAGGGTATGGAACCAGGCAGGGAAGTTTTCTTGAGAAAATTGGGAAATTTTTCAACCTGTCCTCCTCAGTCTCTCCACAAACTTCATTACACAAATTCAATAAAGTCCCTACGCCCACCAATCCAATTATCACAGTTCAGTTCAGGCTTTACCTCATTTGACTCCTCTTTTGCCTTTTCATAGCTAATCTTTCTGCCTTTTCTCAGACTTCCATCTCCTTAATGTTCCAGAGACTCTCCTCCCTTGCTTTCTGACTACTCCTATTCTGGCTCCTCCTCCTCCACCCACACCTAAGGTCTCTCCTTGGCTTTTCGTGTACTCCATGTGTGCAATCTAATGATTCATCCATACCTGTGTCTTCAAATACCAACTGTACTGTTCTTCAGCTTTATCCCTATTGGAGGTGGCTTCCCCAAGCTCCAGTCCCTTATCAGGCACCTGCTAGCCAATATGTTCCTAATTACCACCACTGCAACAGGTTCAAAACTGAGCTCACTGAATCCCCATCTACAATCCTGTCCTTCTCTTCCTTCTGTGAAGGATGCCACAGTCTACTCAGGCACCTGGAAGTCATCAAAGCCTCTCTCCCTCACATAATTGGTCTGGAAGTTCTGCCATTCCACCTTCAACAACTCTTTCAAGCCAGTCCCTCTTTTTCACCCCCACCATAATATCTTAGTATTAAGCTCTCAGCGTCTCTTATGATCACTTTAACTCCCTGCCTACCCATTCCAAACACATGTGAATAATATTTCTAAGACAACACTTAATCATGACCCCCTCACACCAGCTTAATATCCTTCATATGTTGTCAAACACAAATGAGATAAAATCCAAACTCCTTTGCATGGCAAACTCCATGAATAGCATACATGGCTTACTAGAACATTGCAACTGCCCCATAATAGCTTGTATCACACCGAACTATACTGTAACTTATTGTCTGTGCCCATTTCATCTTTATATACCCCGTCCAAATTAATACAATGCCTAAAAACAGGGCCTGAAAAAGCCAGTAAATACCTAGGGGAATGGATGAACAAACACATAGATAGATGCTCCTTGACTTACAATGGGATTACATCCTGATAAACCCACCATAAGTTGAAAATATTGTAAACTGAAAATGTGTTTAACATCCTGATAATCCCATTGTGAAGTCAAAAATTCATGCTGAAATTAGAGAATGAAAGGGAAAAGCTATATTTACATAGTCTCATAGTATCTCCCACAGGATGCTTATGTAAAGAGGAATGTAGTAACATTACAGTGAAGACTGGCACATTCCACCTTTTCCAAGTGAGCAAGTGAACATCAGCAATGAGACACACTGACATCATTACGTCCAGATCTAATGTGTTGAGAAGGCCATAGCATCATGTCTATGATTTTCTTGTGAAAAATGCACAAATTTAATTGAATTATAAGGAAAGATCAGACAAACTAAAATCTAGAGACAACCTACAGAATAACTGGCCAATTCTCTTCAATAATGTGAATATCACAGAAGAAAAAGACAAAGGAGCTATTTCCAGATTAAGGAAACTAGAGAGTGACAACTGCTATGGCGTGGATATGGTTTGTCCCCCAAAGGTTCATGTGCTAGAAGCTTGGTCCCCAGTTAGCAGTGTGTAACCTTTAAGAATTTAGGTCTAGTCAGAGATAACTAGATAATATGGACATCACTTTCATGAAGAGATTAATATTGATCTCCAAGGAGCATAGTTCCCATGAGAGCAGGTTATAACAAAAGCATAAACTTTGCCCCTTCCCAGTCTCCCCATATGATATCCCCCCTCTCTCCCTCTCCCTCCCTCCCTTTCCCTTTCTTTCTCTCCCCCTCTCTCTCATGCACTCCTGCCATGATACCATCCACCATATTGTGATATGGCCAGAAGACCCTCACCAGAGGCTAAACAGGTGGGTCTACCCAATCTTTGGCTTTCAGCTTCCAAAACTGTGAACTAAATCAATCCTTTTTCCTTACAAAGTATCCAGTGTCAGGTATTGTGTTATAGAAAAAATGGGCTAAGCCAACGATTAAATGCAATGTGTGGTACTAAATTGTATACTGGATCAGAAAAAGGACATTATTAGTATGACAGTTTGTGTAATTTGGATAAGGTGTATAGATTAAATAATAGTATATTAAGGTTAATTTCTTCCTTTTGATTCGTATGCTATAGTTAGATAAAATTATTTGGAGAATTTAGATGAAAAATATGTAGAATGTCTTTGAACTGTTTTGGCAAATTTGGTAAGTCTGAAATCACCCTAAACTAACAAGTCTTTAAAATGTTTTAAATGTATGATACAAAGTTATGAGACTGATTTTCATCCATGAATCTGAAGATAATTCTAAAAAGAGTACTAAGTTGTTTTCAGTGTTATGCATGCCACTCAAAATGAAAACTTTTTAAGGAGATGATGGATAATGCTCTTCTGCATGAACTTAGTTAATTTGATAAACCACTTGACTATGTCTCTAAATGACAGTATTTCTTCTTGATGTACACAGACTATCATTGACTCACCATTAGTAACAATGGGAGTACTGGGATTCACAATGAACCTGCCTTCTGTGGCCAGCTGCAGCAAGCTCTTTTGGGGGTTGAAAAAACTGTCACTAGCCCCTAAGGAGATCAGGCCTTTTCTCCTGACCTTGTCAGTTCCCTACTCTTTGGTTCAGAGCCTGATGGACCAATCTAGGATCTTTCGGGACAGGTCATCTCCTGCTGTCTTTCTGCTGTGTGTCATTTGTCTGTGCAAACTCTTCAGAAGACTTCAGAAAACCCTGCACTGTGGTGAAGCTTTTCTTGGGCAGGACAGCTTGTAGCACATGGAAAACAGCACAGAAAACACAGATTTTGATTCCATCTTTGAAAATCCACTTCGCAGAAATTTGCAGAAAAATAGCCCCAATATCTTTCATAATCCCACACGGTGTTATATATTGAGAGGAGGGCTGGAGTGGTGGCTCGGTGGTTACAGAGCTTGTCTGTCATGCACAAGGACATGGGTTCAAATCCCAGCACCAGGTACACAATGAAGTGTCAGAGCAATGAAAGCCACATGAAAAACTAAATAAAATTGATTCTCTCTCTCTCTCTCTCTCTTAAAGAAAAAAAGAGTGAGGGGTTATTTGGACACTCAAGCTTTATTATTGCTAACTATATAAACTCAGGAAGCCTTGAACAAAGTATGAAGCCATAACTCCTTTATGCCTGCTACACACATACACCCTTTGTGCTTCCCCTCCTCTCTTCCAATTTACATTAAAATTTGGATACAAATTCTAAGATAGCAATCTGTAGATGAATGGGGAGGAAATGGTAATGCTAACTAATATTAAGAATTAAAAGTCCACAAAATCCTGATTTTATTGTTATATACTATATTTCTACATGTAAGTTTGTAAAAAGGTTAAATATTTTGCTTATTTATGCTGGAAATCTTTTTTAACTTTTATGTAGGGGATAATTTGCTATAGTTGGTGAACAAAATGAGGCTATTCATGGACATTTAGATGTGACTATCAGAATAGCTTTTGTGATTCCTCTGTTATCATTCAATGGGCCAGGGCTACAAGGATTCAATTGGAGTCTTTAGGTCTTAATCACTGAACTCCACCTGCCACAGGCCAATTTTATAGACACCACAGACCCACAGATGATATTCCTAAGAGATAAATGGTAAGAGGTACTAAATGTTCAGGTTAGCACCGATGGTTTAATCTGCCTACAATGTAACACACACACACACACACACACACAATTTCTCTTCTATAAGATGTAATTAGATAATTAGATTGAAATATGCTTCCAGCATATTTAACCACACATTTAAAATATTTCCAACCTGCCTCAAGTACAGAGATGAAGTTATTTATGTTTCTGAAAAGATAAGCACCTAAACTATTTAATATATTTTAAATATCAACTAAATTGTAAGGATCTCTTAGTCTTTCTGCTTCTTATGTGTGAGTGCATTAATCATTACTATAATAAAATTCCTGAAGTTGGGTGAATTTATAAAGAAAAGAGGTTTATTTAGTTCATGGTTTGGGAAACTGAAACAGATTGGGAGGCCCTGTTGGTTGAGCCTCTAGTAAGGGCCTAATAATGGATGGTATCATGGCAGGAGCACATGTTGGAGCAAAAACATCACATAATAAGACAGGAAGCCAAAGAGTGATTCAGGAGTCAGGCTTAGGCATTTATAACAACTCTCCCTTTCGAGAACTACCTCAATCCTCTTTAAGAGCCTGACCCCCAATGACCTGAGTACCTCCCACTGGGCTCCACCTCTTAAAGATCCCACCACCTCTCCTATAAATACACTGGGGACCAGGCCTTCAACATATAAACCCTTTGGGGACAAACCACAATTCATGCTATAGCACTATGAATGGTTCCTCAGAGCCTCTTATATTCAGAAATCAGCTCACAAAGGGATGAATCTAAAGGTCATGGGAATGGCTCCCTCCTTTATTTCCCTGACTTTTACCATTTTTACATTCCTTCCCTCCTACCCCCTCACCCAGATCCCCTGTGCATGTTCTAAATCATTTTCCTTCTTGGCAGAGTCAGTCTAATTTTGTAATTCATATAGAAGTTAGTGGATGGTAGAATTTCAACAGAATCCTATAGGCCTGTGAATCATAGTTACCAGCCATTATTATAATGTCACAGACATGGACAGAAGATCTTCCAGGAGTGTGTTTCTTTTCACACCATCCTTCACAGATCCCTACATCCTCTCTGGGGTACTTCAGAGGTTTCATACCAAAAAAAAAAAATATTTGCCAAGAAATAACAAATAAAGTAAGAAATTATACTATTCCTTTGCCTTTATTAGATTTCCTCCTAAATTTCTGGTTTGAAAAAACAATACTATGGCTTAGGAAAAAGTATGAAAACTTATAATCCAGCTTCTCAATTTTACAAATGAATAAACTGAGGCTCAGGGAAGGCAAAGGAACAGGATGGAAGTCAGAAAGTTCCTTCAGGATCTACTTAACAAGACCATGACATAAGTAAAACTGGCCTTGAATTAAAGCGAGACCATACACTCATAGACTTGTCACCTTGTGTTAATGGGTATATAAAGACCATTTGGGTCCCAGTCAATGAATCCTCTCCACAAGCCCCCATGAAGCATCATGATACAGAATTGACTGTGTGGGGAGCCTTACAGCTCTGGCTTCCTACATAAGCATGCTCAGAGTTATTATCTGTAGTAAAGAAACCTGAAAATAGCCCAAATGCCTATTCATAGACAAGGAATATGTTATAGCAATAAAAAAGAAAGAGGAAACACTTCAAGACTATAACAGAATTATCTCCAAGGTACAATCATATTGAAAACATAAAAGCAGGATGGAATATAAGGCATAAACACACACACACACACACACACACACACACACACACACAATCTCTAGAAAGCCATGGGGAGAGGAAACTGGTGCCAAGTAGAAAGGGGTAGAAGACTGCCCATCATGCACCTCTTTGAACCTTTTTATTGGCATCACATGAGTATATTCCCTTGAAACATAATTTCATTTTAAATTAAAAAGCCCCAGCTTCAAAATCTGCCTTGTATTTGTGTTTTTGTATCTCTGACTCTTTTAAAATCTATAATTTGTTTTCTCTTTATTCTTCCTGGCACCTCAATTTCCGTTCTTTGACAAAAAGAACTATTTGTCCCTTCTTCATTTGATTTTATACTAAACTTGTTGCTGGCTTTAAGCTCAATTGCCTAACATCCAATAAAATATCCCAGTCAGCACAGAAGATAACTGCTTCCTGACATTTTAGAACACTCAGCTTTCATGTTGCTGGCTCCCCAACACCCCTCAGTGTAAGGCTGCCAGCTCCTTCTTTCAGAGCTCTATCCAAATGCATGATAGTCACACAGTGGTCATGTCTAAATCATGCTCCCAGGAACAATTAGGGCCCAGTATTCACAGCCTTCTATCACCCAGTCAGAATGTACCCTACGTTCTACAAATTAAAACTGCCTTCTTTAGCTAATCATATCCTAAGAATTGGGATTTTAAATTTATAGGTACTCTCTCAGCAATAATTGCTGTAGCTAAATTCTATTGTAGCTAAAATTAATGTATTATATGCCATACTTCATGTTCCAACACTTTTTAAGGGTGGGAGATCAAGAAAGTGCTAGGAATCTCACCCTGCAGTGCCCCCTACTGGTCATGAAGAGGCTGAGATGGAATGGCAGTGACTTTCTAAACAGTGCTGAGGGAATGGTCTATGTGGTCATGTTTCCTTTTGTGTTTCCACATGCCTTTCAAATCGGGTATCATTTTGTACACATGACATCCTGGCTATAAGCTTACAGAGAATGCCTATGAGTCTCATTGGTGACATCCCAGTGTCAACAAAATGAAGAAGCATGTTAAAGTACTGGGGCAGTAGAAGAGGGTCCCTCTAAGGAAAGAAGCAGAGTGCCTCCAGTCTTCTTAAGAGTTCCCCTGCCTCTCCCTAGATAGACTTAATGTGGGGTTCATCTGCCAAAATCTCTATTATAAAATTCTCCTGTCAGATTTTCTTTCCCCTTATGAATTTTTCTTCTCTTTCAACATGTAAATAACTGTGGGAAGGTTAACTCACTGGTTTTTCATTTGTTTTAATGTGATTTCCTCCAACTGAATTGGTTTTGTCTAACAACTAATGGAAAATCCGTTGGTTTGGGATTAGTAGAGACGTAAGAATTAAGACTTCTATTAAGGAGTTTGGGCATACAAAGCAAAGGGTCCAGAGGCCTCAAGATTTCCAGGTATCCTGAAGGAATTACCTACAGTCCCATCTTTGTGAACACTTAGCCTGGTGGTGATGAAGGATGTTCAAAGGAACTCTTCCCATTCAAGGTTCATGTCATGTCCCAAAGCTGAGATGATAAATGTCAAGGCCATCCCTGTGAGATTTCCCAGGATAAAACCAAAAACATTACTCTTTAGATGGGAACCCCCCAACCACCTCCCAACAATATAAAAGAAATATAAGAATTCATTAGGAGAGGAAGAAACCACGAGGCAGCTGGAATTTTCTTTGAGGACAGCTGTTGGTATCCCAAGAGTCCTCCTCCCCAAGGGGAAGAAGCTGGTGCTGCCCCTACCTTAGGCCAAGTGAGAATTATGTAAGGGGACAGCTTGGAAAGTCTTTTGTTCCCTGGAGATTGCAGACTGACACTGACTCGTCCCCTAAGTGTTAACAATAAGAGGCCACTGGAACAGGCCATTTAGCAGCAGCAAGAAAAAGAAAAGACAAGGAGAACACCACCCTTTCCAGAGTTTGGTGGAGTAAAGGTATTCACAAGTTTCCCATTAAGCAGCTACAAACCCTATGGAAGAGAATCAGGATTGGGTTGTCTGAAGTGGATGCACTAGAGGGACAAGATGACCCCAACAGAGGAACAGATTGCCAAGAGCTAGGGACTAAGTGGAAAGCCAAAAAAGGCCAGTGCAGGTGTTACTGCCCACATCAAGGGAGCTACAGGTGGGAAACTGCTAGGGTCAAGGTCCCTGAAAAATCACTGAAAGCTCCCTTTCCCTGCCAACTGTAAGCACCAGCATCTATAGCATCCAACTCACCCAGCCTCCCCAATACCAGATTTTAACTGTCTTGTCAAGGAAGACCTCTCACCCCCACCCCGGGCAGAGGGTAAGTGGTGAAGAATGGAAAGAGAGGAATCAGCCATGCACTCCCCAACCCCACACAGGCTTCCTGCCCAAAAGGAAAGCATGACTTTAGACTTTGCAATTGTTGTGATTATCCATATATTTATGATTAATAATGAAGGAAGAAAAAAAATGAACTCAGATTCTAGAGGTCCACATTTTACACATGCCTATAAGGAAATCAAAAAAACAAAAGAAGGGGCTGGAGCGGTGGCTCAGTGGTTTCGGCGCTTGCCTGACAAGTGCGAGGACCTGGGTTCAAGCCCCAGCACCACATACACAACTAAGTGAGCAACGAAATAAACTAAATAAAGTTGTTTCTCTCTTTCTCTGTCTCTCTCACTGTCCCTCTCTCTTTAAAAAAAAAAAAGAAGAAGAAGAAGAAGAAGAAGAAGAAGAAGAAGAAGCCAGGCACAGTGGCACATACCTGTAATCCCAGCAACTCAGGAGGCTGAGGCAGGAGAATCACAAGTTCAAAGCCAGTCTCAGCAACTTAGTGAGATCCATTCTCAAAAGAAAA
The DNA here is from genome assembly GCA_004027875.1 of Aplodontia rufa. Taxonomy (NCBI): domain Eukaryota; kingdom Metazoa; phylum Chordata; class Mammalia; order Rodentia; family Aplodontiidae; genus Aplodontia; species Aplodontia rufa. Next base: position 117,159 of record PVKS010000799.1, on the reverse strand, counting down.
AATAAAAAGGGCTGAGAATGTGGCTCAGTGGTTAAGTGTCCCTGAGTTCAATTCTTGGTACCAAAACAAATGGGGAAAAAAATGACAAACTGCTGAGACCCCCACATGGTATCTGATTTCATCTTCTAGGAAACAGGACTTGGGGGAAAATAACAACAAATATTTAAATAGCCCTCTACAAACTACATTCACATACACTAGTACCACATTTAATTACCATTATCAAGCCAGGTGTGGTAGACCATATCTATAATCCCAGTGAATCAGGACGCTGAGGCAGAGGATTGCAAGGCCCAGGCCAGCCTAGACAACTTAACAAGACCCTGTCTCAAAATTAAAAATATAAAGGACTGAGGATGTAGCTCAGTGATAAAGCATACCTGAATTCAATTCTCACTACCTCAAAAAAAATTACCATAATCATCCTCACTTCAATAACTTGCTTCAGGATCCAAAAATGCTAGTAAGTGAATTTAAATCTAGCCTATCTGACTCTGGGGAAATTTTAGAAATTATAATGTATACAAAGTGCAATGGACACAATGTTTATGTTCCCCAAAATTCATATTTAAACATATATACCTACTCTCAGAGGTGATAGTGATTAGGAGGTAGGAATTTGGGGAGGTGATTAGATCCCTTATAATGTGATTAATGCCCTTACAAGAGACCCCAGAGAGCTCCATTATCCCTTCTGTGTGAGGTTACAGTGGGAAGTCATTCACACACACACACAGGAACCAGAAAGAGCACTTTGATGAGATGCCAATCTGCGGGTTCCTTCACCTTGGACTTCCCATTTCCAGAACTGTGAGAAAATAAATTTTTTATTCTTTATAAGCTTTATGGTAGTTTGTAACAGCAGCCCAAATAGACTAAAACACAATTTGGTATTTTATTTCATAACCACCAACCCATAAATGTAACCTGCTAGCTAAATGCTAGAAGCCTAGTCCATCTGTCAATAAATGATTCTTTAAGAAAAACCTAAAATAATGATTTTTCTTGTACCTTCTTGAATCCCCTAAACACTCTTCTCAAGAATTGATTGTCCTCAACTACTTAAAGAAAACAGAAGGTCCCTTTGACTTAGACAAGCTCTGAACCTGCACCTCTAATTGCACCTTTTCCAGAAGCCTGCACATCCATCTCTCAAGGATTTTTTTTTTAAAGAGAGAGTGAGAGAGAAAGAGAGCAAGAGAAAGAGAATCCAGTTTTTCATTTTATTTTTTCATCGGAATTTTTTGTTATTGTTTTTCTGACAGTTGTATACATGGTGCTGGGGTTCAAACCCAGATCCTCATACATGCCAGGCAAGCGCTTTAACCACTGAACCACCGCTCAAGGATTTTGCTGCACAGGCTATCATGACATCTAGGGTGCATGTTTGTCCATATCCCATGGTAAGCTGAGTTATGCCTCACAGCTAAGATAGGCTGCTTTCATTTTTAAAAATATTCCAACTTAGTGGGGACTAAGTTGAACATATTGTTTCCATACCATGCCCATTTTACTAATTTAACATTATATGTCATTTTTAATTATTTAGGTCTCAAATGCAGTTTTCAGGTTTTTGTTTGTTGTTGTTTTAGCAGTCCTAGGAATTGAACCCAGGGCAAATGCTCTACCATTGAGCCACATTCCTTGCCCAGGGCTTTCAGCTTTTCTCCTACTGCATGGCAGGTTTTATTATATCAGATTATTGGCCATATCCCCATTCTCTTGCATCAAGAGCAAAGAAGAATGAAAGGGGAGGAAGGAAAGTGAAACCAGTCCACTGCAGCAGTATAGAGAAATAAACCCCTTTAAAAATCAGGGAAGAAGATTACCTCCCATCCATTCCCCCATGGTACCAAGGTCCCACAGAGAGAAAAGCAGCTTTTCTTTTTGCCTGGATACTAGAGAGACTAGATGTCCCTTGTCAGCAGCCCCTCCTTTCTATTCCCAGGCAACTATTGCAGTCATTTCTGAGTTATATCAGCCTACCAGAGCACATTCACAATGTGCTTAAGGCCCAGGTATTTTTCGGCCCAAGATGGGGAACCCATAACATGTTTAAAACTTTAAAATGCTAGGGCGGGGGGCTGGAGCCATGGCTCAGCATTTAAGGCTCTTGCACAGCATGTGCAAGTGTGCAAGTACGCAAGTTCAAACCCCAGCACCACGTACACAATGGAGTCTCTGAAAAAGCCACGTGAAAGGGCTGGAGCGGTGGCTCAGCAGTTTCAGCGCTTGCCTGGCAAGCACGAGGACACGGGTTCAAACCGCAGCACCACGTACACAACTGAGTGTTGGAGCAACTAAGACCATGTGAAAAACTAAATAAAGTTGTTTCTCTTTCTCTGTCTCTCTCGCTGTCCCTCTCTCTTTAAAAAAAAAAAAAAAGCCACGTGAAAAACTAAATAAAAATTGTTTCACTCTTTCTTTCTCTCTCTTTCTCTTTCTCTCTCTTTAAAAAAAGCTGGGTAGATCACTTCCAAAAAAATGAAATACTTAGGCATTAACCTTACAAAGGAAGTTAAGGACCTCTACAAAGAAAATTATCAAACACTAAAAAAAAGAAATTAAAGAAGACCTGTGTAGATGGAAAAACATTCCATGCTCATGGTTAGGCAGAATCAATATAGTAAAGATGGCCATTCTACCCAAAGCCTTTTACAGATTCAATGCAATCCCCATCAAGATACCTATGACATTCTTCACAGATATAGAAAAATCAATTCGCCAGTTCATATGGAATAATAGGAGGCCCAGACTAGCCAAAACACTACTCTACAGAAAGGAAGAAATAGGGGGTACCTCAATCCGCGATTTGAAATTATACTACAGAGCCGTAGTAGTAAAACCAGCTTGGTATTGGTTTCAAAACAGAACCGAAGATCAGTGGAACAGAATAGAAGATCCTTAACTATTTGATATTTGATAAAGGGGGCAAAAGCATAGTCTGGAAGAAAGACAGCCTGTTCAACAAATGATGCTGGACAAACTGGACAGCCACATGTGGACAACTGAAGCTAGATCCTTATCTTTCACCCTGCACAAAAATTAAATCAAAATGGAACAAAGACCTGGATATTAAACCAACAACTTTAAACTTACTAGAAAAAGAAGTAGGGTCATCACTACACCATATAGGAGTGGGCAGCTACTTCCTTAACAAAACTCAAATGGCTCATGCGGTAAAATCAAGAATAAATGAATGGAATACAATTAAACTAAAAAGCTTTTGCACAGCTAAAGATCTAGTCAAGAACATCAAGAGAGAACATACAGAATGGGAGAAAACCTTTGCCTGCTACACCTCTGACAGAGGGCTAATATCCAGAATATACAGGAAACTAAAGAAACCAAACTCCAAACTCACAAATAATCCAATCAACAAATGGGCTAAAGATCTCAAAAGGAACTTCTATCCAGTGGAAGTCCAGAAAGTCCATAAATATATGAGAAAATGCTCTACATCATTAGTTATAAGGGAAATGCAAATCAAAACTTCAATGAGATACCACCTCACTCCTGTTAGAGTGGCAAAAATGAAGAATACAAACAACGACAGACGCTGGAGGGGCTGTGGGAAAAGAGGAACACTGATACACTGCTGGTGGGACTGCAAACTGGTTCAGCCATTATGGAAAGCAGTGTGGAGAATCCTCAAAAAATTAAGGATGGAACCACCTTATGACCCAGCTATCCCACTCCTGGGGATTTTCCCAAAAGAGTTAGAATCAGTATATTATAGTGATGTGGCTTCCTCAATGTTTATAGCAGCTCAATTTACCATAGCTAGATTATGGAACCAACCCAGATGCCCCTCACTCGACAAGTGGATACAAAAACTATGGTACATATATACAATGGAATACTACTCAGCCGTTAGAGAAGATGGTATTATGGCTTTTTCAGCCCAATGGATGGAGATGGAAAGAATCATGCTCAGTGAAGTATCCCAATCTCAGAGACTCAAGGGCCGAATGGTTTCTCTCATATGTGCAAGCTAGAATACTTTGGGAAGCAGTAGGTTAAAAGGCTAAACTAATAATATCCTCAAACTGTATGATTGTCAGCATAATAGGGGGATGGTACCCTAG